>DWHQ01000998.1:0-11811 GCA_018247955.1 Eurytides marcellus marcellus | reverse complement strand
GTAATGACCATCTTAATTCTCTCCAATCAGTCATGAACTATTAGATTATATGTAAATTGCACGGATTGATAACATTGAGTTGTTAATTGTTTAAGTTAATACGACAATTCGGGTTTTTCGATAATTTTATCAATTGCAATGATCCAATTAAAATTATCAGGCAGTTTTTAAAACATCATAATGAAGAAAAAAGGGAATACTATTAAAGTAATAAAATTGTGCAATCTAGCCCTTGAAGGGAAATTAACGTTTTTATTTTTATTTTAAATTACTGTCTTGATAGTGATTTAATAAAAATTGTCTAACTAAATTTCTAAGAGGCTCAATTTTCTATATAAGACCTGCTTTTTTCTTTTATGTGTTTGTGTGTACGTAAATAAATTAAAACAATGTAGATATTTTTCGGTGGTGGCTTTTTAAGCCTCCTAAATAACACAAATAACAAACAATGGCTGTAATCCTGGACATCGAAAAGGCCTATAACAACGTTTTAAGCCTTTCACGCCCAAGGGAAATATTTTTCCCTTCTACAAAAATCGTTATCGATTGTTGTATTATTATTTAATCGACATTTTTTTACTGAATGTCAAAATATAACGACAAATGTGTTTGCCAAGGCGGCAAATATGTTTCTGAAAGAATAAAAAAAACGAACTGTCAAACTTTATTGCGCCAAAACATTCGCGGGCCGAACTAATAATATCTTGAAAGTGTGGACTTTGTGGATATCTTGGACTTGAAAAAATAAAATAACTGTATTTTGTCACTTGTTTTATATTATTTGGTGAGTACAATTTTATATAATAATACAGTTAACTGGAGAACATTAGCACAAGTACCTAAAAATTGCAAATCATCTAAAGGGAAATATTTTTCCCTCTGGTCTATATCTGGTGTATTCGTTGTAGTATTATTATATTGTCCTTTATGATAATGAATGGTTTTAATGTATTTTTATATAATTTACCTTCATGTTTTATTTACAGTAATGGCTAAACGAGGGTGCAGAGAATTTCATATTCAAGATGAAGAAATATTGCAGTTACTTATGGCAGATAATAGTGACAGAGAAGATGACTTACAGTTAGACGAAGAAGACCAGCAGTTCATAGCTCAAGATGTAGAAAATTAAAGCGATGTTGTTGAAATTGAAGATTCTGTTCAAGAACCGACAAATCAAACCTCATTACCCACCTGTTCAGATACTTCAGAGACTATTCCTATTTTCAACTGGAGAAATAAGTCATACGCTTCTCACACATTCAATGAGAGTGAGTATGGTTTTGGGCGCATAAATACATTTTCTGACCGGCATGGCATGTTGTTGGCAATAGACATTTTCATGGAGATGACACAAATGGATCAGTTAGTGTTTAATATCATAATAAAAGAAAGTGTCAAATACGCACAACAAAATAGAAGACTTGACAGTCAGCTGGATGAAATGAAGGCATTTTTGGGCATGAATTTTGTAATGAGTTATCATGTTTTACCAACTCTTATTTATTATATTACTGGTCGACTGATGAAAACATGGCTAGCGATAAATGAAGTATTGGCTTATGTTGAGTCTATTGACTTTGACAAATTTGTGATATTAATGGATTCTAAAAGTTTTTTACAGTATGTAGCTCGGTGCACCTCGACATTTCGAGGGCTCCCGATAGCATATGCAATTTTAAAGTCAGTAATTAAGATACAGAGCTCTTTAAAAACAATCCTATTGCAATGGGTGCCTTCTAGACATTAGTAGACATTTTGGCTAAGCAAGCATCATATGATGGAATTCCACTTTCTGTGAAACCATCAGATTATAGCAATATTTCTTCATCTTGAATATGAAATTCTCTGCACCCTCGTTTAGCCATTTCTGTAAATAAAACATGAAGGTAAATTATTGTATTTGTCGGTGTTACCATGTTCGTGTTATTATCATGTTCGCGTTGATGTGTCATTACTGCCTGATCTTGCAACTACTATATTATATTAGTATCATTGTATTTGATTAACATTATATGATATTATTCAAAATTGATATTGTTTTATTAAATAAACGATTTTTTTAGATGGTGAATAAATATAAAAGAAAATCGGAACAAAGTTTTTGGAGCGAAGATACTATGAAAAACGCGATACAGGAGGTGAAAGAGTTTGAAAAATCTATAAAATCTACGGCCACGAAATATGGCATCCCACGGGCTACTTTGCAGAGACATCTCAAAACAGGTTCTTGCAAAAAAAAAAATAGGGAAGGTTCACCAGTTTTCAGCGAAGAACAAGAACTAGAACTATTGAGCTATAGTTAGCTAGTTAGCTAGTTTTTAAAATGGACAGTGTATTTTACGGTTTATCGAAAGAGGAATTTCTCCAGCTTGTTTTTCAATATGCTGAAAAAAAAAACCGCATCACTCATCCATTCAAAGATGGTACTGCCGGCAATGATTGGTACAAAGGCTTTATTACAAGGCACCCTGATTTGACACTCAGAAAACCAGAGCCAACCTCTATGTCAAGAGCAAGAGGCTTTAATAAACCCCAAGTCTATAGATTTTTCGACCTATTGGAAGAACAAATGCAAAAGCATAACATTGATGCTTTTCGTCTTTATAATATGGACGAAACAGGGGTACAAACTTCATCTAATAAGCCACCCAGAGTCCTGGCAAAAGTTGGAAAACGCAAAGTTGGCTTAATTGCAAGCAGTGAAAGAGGTAGAACTACCACTGTGATGTTATTGCAACGCTGCGGGGTTATTTATACCACCATTTATGTTCTTCGCTCGCAAGAAAATGAACTCGCGGTTATTGGATGGAGCGGTACCAGGTACCCAAGGAACCTGTACAGAAAATGGGTGGATTAATGGACCGGCTTTCTTGGAATGGCTGAGATTCTTCATTGACACTGTCCGACCAACACCAGACAAAAAAGTAATTCTTGTGTTGGATAACCATGAATCCCACAAGTATTTACCAGCGTTGGAATGGGCCTCTGCACATAATGTCATCTTTATTTCTTTAGCACCCCTTACGATACATCGTATGCAACCTCTAGACTACTGTGTGTATGGAGCTTTAAAAATATATTTCGAGCAATCAGTTACTACATTCCAAAAATCTTATGCTGGGCGAATCATTAATCAAAATGATATTGCAAGTCTTTTCTCGAGTGCCTATATGAAAGCTGCTACAGCTCTTTTTCAATAGACAGATATATTTTTAAGGAGTCTGAATTTGAACCAGCAATAGTCACAGAAAAACCACTTAATCAACTTCAAAAATCACTGTCCTGACAGGACACCGTCTCCTTCTATTCTTGACCAGATTATACAATCCCAATATATGACTACTGCAGACTTACCCACGATAGATTCTGCTCTCTTGGAAGGACCACCTGTAAATATAGCCGTCGCAGATGCTGTTAACATACCCATCTCAGATGTTGTTACTCCGGATAAATTTCCCCTCTACCACCGTTGTTGCTCCTATACCAGACTCTTTGGTCAGGAAATGCTAATGACACCTATTAAATGTGTCCCTCCGAGGTATTACGAAGAAGCTTAAAAAGATACTAAAAAATTATGTAAAAACAAAAAAAATACGAAAAACCAAAAAAACATCATATTCACAAAAGGAAAATAGCCCATACCCATGTCTTGTATGTAACGAGCTATATGTAGTGAAATGATGCATTGCATGCATAATAGGCCCACCTATGATGCATGCACATCATATTCTGGAATTGGGGCATTTTATTGGTTTTAAGCCACCTATTTCCTTGCGACGGACGCTTCGGACTTTGGTTGATGAGCCCAATTGAATGGCAAGACAATGTCAGGAGTTTGGTCGAACCGCCAGAAAAGGCATTGCAACAAAAAAGAATTATATCCTGTAGTAATAGCCATAAAAAGGAATGAAGTGCTATTGCGCGATGCGCATGTATTAATTCAATCGGACAACAGAACATTGATCGCTTACATTCGGAAAGAAAGAGGGACGAGATCGATAGCCTTATTAACACTAACGTTCAAACTGTTACACATAGTGGACCGCTACAAGATAACCGTGACTGCGTATTACCTTCCGGGGCGATATAATAATAGCAGATAGGCTATCACGACGAAACCTTCCAGCAGAGTGGCATCTACTACCAAAAGCGACAGTGAAGATGTTCCAGAAATGGGGACGACCTGAGATTGATCTTTTTGCCACAAGAAAGTCGGCAGTAGTACAGAAATACGTATCGATAGACTGCAGAGATCGATCAGCAAGTTATATATATATGCCTTCAGCAAGCCATGGAAATACAAATTAGCATGTGTATTTCCTCCACCAAGTCTCATACCTCAGGAGCTGGCACATCTAAACAGTGCAACAGGTACATATCTAGTAGTAGTTCCAGAATGGTAGAGAGCGTGGCATCAAGATCTGAAGGATCAACTGTACCAGATTCAGAACCTGCCAGAAGCGCGGATAGATGAAACAACACTGCAACCCCCACCACAAGTGCAGGCATTAACCTTGAAAGTGTGAAAGATTGGGGGTGGGATGAACTAATTAAAGATTGGTCGGAACAAGAAAAGAGTCTATTAAAGAAAAGTTGGTGGCTTTCCACTTTAACTACTTATACACCAGCTCTTAGAAAATGGCTATCGCGGTGTTCCAACTGCTCAGTAAATCCAAAATATGCTAAACCAGCGGAGATCGCCCGTTTTTTTAATATACCTCAACATCGACGAGAAATTATCATTTAGCACTATACTGGTTCATTAATCGGCTGTTTTAACATTCTGCGGACCTCATGTAGAAAAAGAGTATTTTTCAAATTTCATTATTAAAGACACCCTTAACGCAATTGGCGTCTCTAACCCTAAGGTTGTTCGACCATTAATTACGTGGGATCCAAGAACTGTTCTTGATTGGCTCTCGTCCAAACCACCAAATGATACTCTATTTAAAATATCGCGTAAAACTGCAACAATATTGTTGCTTGCTTCGGGACGAAGAGTCTAACATTGGGACCTAACATTGTTAAAAATTTCAGATGACAGTTTCTTTGATAATGGTGAAATCATTTATTTAATACCAGCATTTGGGTCAAAAACAGATACTCATTATTCTCGTCAATCGGCTTGGAAACTTATGAAGCATCGCGATAAAACATATGTCCTGTTACTTTTGTACGGCTTTTAAACAAAAAAAATATAAATTATTGTAATTCAATACAAAAAAATCAGTCGAAGCGTAGTGAAACTAATAATTTAAAAAATCTATTTATTACAGTCGATAACAAAACAAAAGATGCTTCCCGTACAGTGATTTATTAAATAATAATGTCAATTTGACATTTCGTGTCGTCTGACGTTGGTTTGACGTCTTCGGTCTTAGAATTCGAATATTCTTGTCAATCTAAAATCTTTGTCTGCGATATTTGTTTGGTTTTCGTTTGCTACATTTTGTGATTCCGCTGTTCTTGAAGAATCTAAGGCTCTTATAACGAAGGTTTCTGATGGTTTCTCCATGGCTGACAGTCGTAACCTACCAAAGGTTGATTATACGATGTTGCTGCAATTTATGCGGGAAAATTATATCTTCAATGTAGCTGAAATTCGAGGTGCCAAAATCATGTTGTCATCTAGGGATGCTTATGTTGAAACATCAATAGGTTATGTGGAAGTAAAACGAGAAAATTCGCTTTGTTTTGTACAAGGAAGGGTTACTCCTGAGCACAGAGTCAGATACAATGTATACTGTGCATGCAGTTATAAATGAAATTGATGATACAATCACAGATGTTTCGTGTCATGATTGCGCAGCCAGCGAAGGTGGTTGCAAGCACTCAATTTGCTTTAAAATGTGGCTTATAAAACAGACGGAAGAGCCATCTGTAACATCAATCAACTGCTACTGGTCAAAACCAAGACTATATGAAGCTGTTTCCGATAATAAATTTTTTATGGCCAAAGAAATAGGTCTAAGACAACATCCAGTTTAACATTACCACCCTCATTGCAATTACCCGTGTTTATAAATGAGCGCAAAAAGAGGAAAATGAATGATTCACTTATCATAAATTATAATATTATTACAAAGGTTGGCTTAGACAAATACACTATATTCCAACTAATGTTTGAATTTTTCGTATGTCTCGAAACCATTTTGAAGTTTTCAAAGTTTTAAAGATTTTGCTGAATCAAAGCTTTCACTGGAAGTAATATCTGCAATCGAGGAACAAACTCGTCATCAAGCAGAGAATGTGTGGTGGCATAATTTAAAGCAGAGTCGAGTTTCTAATTCCAAAATATATGAAGCTAGTAGATGTAAGACAGATGGGGTACTAGTTAAATCAATTATTGGGGGCTGTAAAGTTGCAGAAACGAAAGTCATTAAAAGAGGCAAAATTTTAGAAAAAGAGGTAATAAAGGAAATTGAAAAGGCACATAATGTAAAAATAAACAAGTGTGGTTTTAAATTAGTCATCAGAGGTATCAGAGGGATAGGAGTTTCACTGGATGGCATTTGTCATGAAAAAAACTTCATTGTCGAAGTAAAGTGTCCATACAGTGATAAAGCTTTAGAAAGCTATATCGTGAATAATAAATATGAAGCTCAGCTCTGTATAGCAGGTAGAAGTAAGGCTGAAGAAAGCTTTAAAGTTATCAGAAAATATAACTTTTAAGAAAATTTAACAGCTGCCATGATATTTATCGAGATGGTTGCCACACAAGTGAAGTGAGAAACATTTGAATGATCGAATCATCATATGCACATCTCTGCTTGCACGCAACAAAATCGAACCCTTCTTGGACCGGATCATAACTGGGGATGAAAAGTGGATTACCTATGAAAGCCATCCCAAGAAAAAGGGCATACCATCATAAGAAAAAGGGCATATTGTGAACCCGGAAAACCTGCCCCCTCTACCTCTAAACCGAAGTTGAGCCTGAACAAGAGAATGTTGTGTATATGGTGGGACATTCGAGGACCATATATTTTGAGCTGTTGAAACCAAACGAATGGCTAAATTCGGAGAGGTACTGTCAGCAATTGGATAAATTAAAAACAGCACTCCAAGAAAAGAGGCCGGCGATGTTCAATAGGAAGGACATCATACTGCTTCATGACAATGCCAGGCCACATGCTGCTTTGGGGACTCGTCAGAAAGTCGCAGAGGTAGGCTGGGAAATTCTGTCGCATCCACCATACTCCCCGGACCTAGCACCATCTGATTATCACTTGTTTCTGTCCTTACAAAATTTCTTGCAGGGCAAACAATTCAAGAACGAAGAAGATATCAGACAAGCACTGGTTCAATTTTTGGCCTCTAGAGATAAGACGTTTTTTAAAAATGGGATATAAAAATTGCTATCACGCTGGCGAGAAGTCATAAATAATGATGGCAATTACATTATTCAATAAAGTTTATCCAACGTATGAAAAAATGTATTCCTTTGTTTCATTCTAAAACGGACAGAACTTTCCGGTAGACCTAATAGATTCCATAATGTATTAAACACATTTCACACTAGATAATGTGACGTATGAACACAAGTTATAAATTATTATTTTATATTTTATAAGTTAGGTTACAGAAATTTTACAGATAGGTTAACTATAGGTATAGCATTATTCAATAATTCGTTGTACTAAAGTAAACCTATAGTGCGTTGTGAAATTTTTTGAGATACATGAACACTAGTCTACTGTAAGCAAACCGTTACAACAGACAACAATGTAAGCACATAGTGACGAATGCAAACACAATTGTCGCTACGTATATAACAATACGATGCATAAATAATGAATTAGCGTGCGGTGGATGTCCTTGTGTGACGACGTTTTCCTACTATGTATTTATTACAAATTTGTTTGTAAAGGTGGGTTCACACTCGAAGGAGTGTCATCTATGTGGACCAAATAAAATGTCTTGTATACTTTTTCCGTAGATGCCAAACTATTATTGAATTATTAATACTTTTAACGATAATGATGATGATAACATGTATATATGATACAGCGCCGCACAGCTTTTTAAACTACACCAGTTAAAAACTTCATGGTACTGCGCCGAGCACTAAGAGGTAAAAGTTGGTCTATATCAATTACCAGTCATTACATTCATAACATTGCCCTTTAAACTAGAACTCAGTAATGCTTATTGACTTTTCGATAGAGTAACAAACATTGAATGCTTTTATCAGTATTTCACTTTTTTTCTTCTTAGTATTGGCGAATAAAGTTGTTAAAACATTTTCTGAAATCGTAATAGAAGTTCCGTCGCAAGTCTGCGTGACGAATAAATGAGTTTTTTCGGGTAAGGCTGATGGCAAGATGGGATCTATTAACATTGTTTCTACTTTTTAGTTTCCTTTGGCGTATGAGTAGGCCCTTATTTCAACTGCTCGCAACACGCCAGCAACAGTATATTTGATATCAATAGTAGGGCTTTTCACTTACTATGAAACTAATCAATCGTTCTGTTGTCACCATCCTTTTAGAATAAAAAGTAAAACCCAAGCTACAATGTGAACACGCCCTTTGGATCTTGCGGTGCGGTTGCTTTGTTATTCAAGTTACAAAGCGTGGATATGTTTTTCGTACGAAGCTCTTCCTATAGATCTTCCTTATTTTCATCCTTTAAATTTTAGATAAAATGTAAAAAGATTCATAACATCTCACGAATATTTATTTTCAGATTCCTCAGCTTTGACTCGGTTATTATTATATGTGTAATAGGTAGCAGGTATATTTTATTTAAGCACAGTGGCTTATTTTTAACTAATTGCTTTGTAGAACTATTCTTGGTTATTTAAAAAAAAATATTCCAATGATGTTCTGTGAGAAAAGACTTCAAATTTAGACGAATCTTAGTTCTTCTTACATAATTTTTTCGTTCGCGAAGACATCAGTGGACTTTAAAAAAGGTTCATAAATACGGAAGCAGCCGTATGAATGTACATACATATTACTTTATTATTAAATTACTAACTCTTCTTCATTAAGATTCCTCATATTTAACGAATAATACTAATGAAGAGTTCTTTAACTTTGGCGATAACACGCCATGATGAATCCTTACAAGGGATTCCTATAAAACCTACTGCCCTTTGCGTGTCTGCTTTGATTAATACCTAACAAAAGTGTATCTTTTGCTAGGTATGTTAATATGCCGTCATGGGCTTCTTAATTTTCGTACTTGGAGATTTTACTTTAATTATTTAATTGACTTATGATAATGAATATTAAATCGCTTGAAAATTTTCAAAGTAATAATATTCTGTTTAAGGCTCGAGTATGTAATTACTTATTTCATTCACAAGCCTCCTTAATACAAAGAATAATACTTTTACGTGTTTTAATTTTTATAAAAGTAATTTCGATCAAAGTTTAGTCGATATTTTGTAGTCTATTACAGTACCTGTGACTTTCTATTACGTGTTAAAAGAAAATTATTTGTGCAAATTCTAATCTGATAAAAGTATATAAAATAATATATTCTTTCGATACGAATTCGATTGGAAGTATCAAAGTAACGTCTCAATTACTAATTCGGTGGTTACAATCCATCACGGACTTTCTGTTGTTTTTATACTGAGTAATAAGTAATAATAATAAGTAAATAGGCATATTAGTTACCGGTAATGAAAATATTGTGCTCTTCCAACACGTAAGACTCTTCTCATTTGACGGAACCTAAGTACCAGTATTGCATTTTAATAGAGTGACTGTTCGGAGAAGAGTCTTTATTATTATTATTTAAAATGGTTAATATAATCATAACAGCGGTGTGAAGTAATAGTAGTGTGTTGAAGACTTTGTTGGTTCGCAATTAATCTATATTTCGATTATAAAACTGTACAGTCGAAGTTGCGTGTATACAGTGTTACCCAAAATCTTGAGTACAGCTGAACGAAAGTCAATTAAATTTATGTCAAAGCATAGCTGCTTCTTTAAATAAAAAAAGAAATAATTATGGTGTTTCTTAATCGATCAAATAGTTTTCGAGATATCTTTTGAAAACTGCGAGACAATTTCTAGTGGTTCCATTAGTTTCTTAAAAATGTCTCTATAATTTTTACAGTTACGCCTTGAAAACAAAATCGATGTCACTTTTTAATATACAATACTCTAAATAATACTATGAAGTAAATACTCTCAGTTACTGTTTGAAAGTACGATATATCATCTAAATGTTGGATAGATTCAAAGCACTAAATCGATATAACATTTATACAAAATGTCCGTGGTAAATTTGAAGTGTGAATAAAGCATTCATTTAGCAACAAGTTAAGCGACTAATAAAAAATCCGCCCACTCGTTATTGAAAAGCGCAACGATGAACTTCACGAGTAAACAGTCGAGTTGTTCGCGGCTCAAGGGGCGCCCCCTGGCTATTGAGTCTCAAAGCCACAGTGCGCTCTCATTTGCGCTTTGATTCGAAACGCATCTCCCGCTTTCTGGTTAGTCGAGTGCCTTTATCGTTGAAGCATAGGCTAATATGCATTTTGAATTATGGACCGATTTGTCAAACGCTGTTTAAAGGTTCTATTTTCAATTTAAATAGGCTTTTAATATTTATTTCCAACAATAAATTATTATGGTACATTTTACTCCATTCATGCAGTTAGCTTATTATGCTGATAAATATGTAATTACATTGCAACATAAATGTTATTTATAAGGTTATTTTCTAGAAGTTCACACAAGGCAATCCAGTTACTTCCTTTGCACATTAATTACGTAGCTTTAATTTACATCGCTTCATTCATTTCCTAGTAAGTTTGAAAATTTGCGGTGATAATTACTTTTTAGTTTGCATTTTGTCATGTTTAAACTAAAAATACGCGCACGTAGCTTATTGTGGGTCTGTAATCAATTCTACTCATTTGAATACATTCGATGAGTCACACAAAATTCGATTCAAATTTTATGTTTTTAGACCCCAAATGCTCAAATTTTTATGGCATTTTTAAGCAAGTATACACGGAGAAGTCGGAAAGAACTTTTATACAAAGCTGTAAGCTCTGAGCGAAACTTACGTTCTTGCAACATTTTAAAAAGAATTTTACACTTCTATTTGTTTTGTTTTATAAAAGTGGCTCTCTCGGCGCTCTTGAAAATTCAGTTGATTTGGTGTTTAAATTGAGATGAATCAAGCTTTTATTTTTGTCCAATAAATAAACATAACAGAGTTTAAAATTCTTTTAATGTAGACACGAATAAGCCTATTAGGTAATGCTATTCAGCATATTAAAAAAAGTAATATTTGAATAAAGTTTATTATAATTAAAATAAAGGTTTTATGAACATATACTCAAAACAAAATAAGAGCCACTTGATATTTTTGGTGTATTATGGAGATTACGGTGAAAATAATATAATTAATGCAGTGATTGGGGTATGTAAAACAATGTTGTATTGTTAATTTAAAGTAATTTAATTATTAAATAGTTATTACAATACGAAGTAAATTAGATTAAAACACAATATGCAAAATTTTGATAAAAAATTTTACGTAAGGAAAAGACTATTCTTAAAATAAATATAATTTTTTTTATCAAATCGTTGAGTAAATGTCTTGCAATAAAGCAACATTAAGTCATCGGGAGACGATAAGCACAGACAATATTCTTGTATCAAAAATTGCTTCAATAAACAATAAATGATTCTAATGAAATAGTCTTCGAAAAATTGCAAACTATTTTGTAACTGATAAGTAGTCACTGATTAAGAAAGAGGACTAGTAAATTTTAACAAAAGATTTAACACAATTAAAGCATTGTAATAACCGATGCATATACACAAGCTATTTTTG
>DWHQ01000997.1:0-11815 GCA_018247955.1 Eurytides marcellus marcellus | reverse complement strand
GTATTATTACTGGAAACAGAGATAGGTTGTCTTACATATCGAGGTGACGGACGAAGCGCAAAGCCAAGCAGTTTTAAACTTTTTAGTTTAAAAAACTACGTGATGTTCTTGTGATGGGTAAATGCATCACTACGACTTGCCTGTATTGTTACTTTATTTCATTAAAAAAAATACTGCGATAAAAAGGGACCTTTATATATATATATATGAATAGGCAAGTTTTTGTCACAAGTAAAGAAGTAGTCAATATTAAATGACAAATGTTTGTTTTGATGATTGATGAATGATTCTTTTAAATTATTATTTTATTTAATGAAATGCCTCGCTTTTACCATAATTTTGCTCATTAAATGTAAGCATTTATATATTCTTACTGTCTGCTATGTAGGTCAAATTTACAATTCCAACGAAATACTCTAATAATGTTAGTGCGCTCTAACATAAACTGAACAAAAGCTAGTGGTTCTTTTATAGTACTATAACGCCCATCTTCGGATACTTTTTCTCCATTAGAGAATCGTTTATTGTGTTCTCGTATGTCTGGTCAATAGAACGATTGGTCTGAGAAATTAAGCTCAGAGCTATTACTGATTACGCTGATGCGAAACTTTATTCCAACAACTATAGGGTAACCGTATTCTTTTGGAGAACCGCAAAAATATTTTATAATCCTTTTTAGTAATTTTAAAGCTTTTATGTCCAGTTTTGTGTAGTTAGACATTAAACACAATTTTATTTTAAGAATACTACTATCACGAACCACAGAATCGAAGATAAGGGTAAAGCAATTAAGAAACCAATATAGTTGCAAATGCAATTGTTCAATTTAAAATATTTATCTCATTTCTTAGTCAAAGCAAAGGAATTGAAAAAATTACGTGTTAATGTTTATCATTTGTTCAGCATACTTATCGTCATAATATTGACAATGTTAACTAGTAAAAGGTAGTAAATATTTTGTAATAAACTCGCAACAATTTTGTTTCAGGGGCTTTGGTTTCATCACATTCGGCGATCCAGCTAGTGTAGACAAAGTGTTAGCTCAAGGCACACACGAACTAGACGGGAAAAAGGTGAGTTCTTTTTATATAAAAAAGCGCAAATAATTTTAAAATAAAATCTAATACACAATTAAGATAATACCTTAAATAAACCATGATTATTTACATGATATTTACATAAAATATAAATGTGTAATAAAAATAAATAAATTTAGATATTGATAAAATTACACCCCAAAGTATTTCCGATCAACCACTAAGCGTTATATCTATCGGATAAACTGAGTTCTGATTTCTTCTGAAAGTTTATAGTCGCTTCCAGTGTGACATAAATTCGTTTGTCCTCCGGGCGAACGGCTTTTGCAGTCACCATAAAGTGTTATCACGACCGCCTTTGATTTTTTCACACGTGAATTTTGACCGTGTACCACATATTTGTTTGATAATTTATGCTTATTTAGTATTAAAGCATATAACATTTAATTAGATGTGACGCATAAATTCGAATAGCATGTGTTTTCTCTCGACTCGAATTCGTAAATTATTTTTATGTTTTTGTATGCTAAAGTGGTTTAAAAAAAAATTCACATTTTAATATCAACTTCGACTTTTTAGTTCCAAGTTGGCCATTTTATTGCCATCACAGGCCATTGATCTAACTCTCAGATATATCACTACATTCGACGAATGGATCAACTGTTACAGTTTTTATGGTGACATTGTGGTCTAAATTTTACCACAGATGAATAAACTGACGCATGAAATCTCCGAGTGAAAGATTAAAAGCAATAATTTATAAAACTTCAACTCTTATATTTGCAGATAAACATATTTCTATCGATACACATTGCTAAAACACTTCCGGGGTATTTTCTCCGTGCAGATTGAGAAAAAAGACGATTACTATCGCTCGCCACGAAATAATCTAGATAAATTACAGCGCCCGTCGTTGTTTACTTTGATTAAATTGTAGTCGACTGGCGGAAGATTAGCCGAAGCCTCGCAAATCGAGCGAAGAGAGAGAGCATTTTCTCAATTTACATAAAACGAACGCGGAAGATCGCACTAGTGTTTACGTTCAATGCTCTTATATCGTCTCGAGCGATGTCATCTGCTTCAATTACTTGATCCCTACAGTTTGATCTTTTTGTAAAACTTATTTACTTGATAATCGACAAGTTTAAGGCGAATAAATAATTTTTATTTACTATGTTCAAAGTAGCAGAACATTACAGATATGTTAGGTGAATGTACATATCAATGATGTATAAAACTTGTTACATTTCTGTTTCTAAACGGTTAAGTTAATCGCATGTCTTTACCTCGTAAAATTGTCGGTGTAGCAACGTTTTTCGGGAGTACGCCTGTACGTAATAGCTTTCTACGTCATCAATATTTATAGATTTGCTTACGATTTACGATTCAACTACAAAATTGTGTGCACATGTTCCCCTTTTGTTTTTGCGTGCGTAAACCGTACCTGCGGATTAATAAAAATATCGTAGCATTTATGATATGTTTGTCTTTTAAAACTAGAACATTAGGTACAGAAAATCAGGTTACATCAAATATTACGGTAAAAATTCTCTAAATGTGATAAAGTTTAATATTCTAATAAAAATATATGATTTTGTGAATACCTATCACATTGACGAACAATTTATCCCCTGGCATCCGCCGACAGAACTAAACTCATTTATATTTTATTAAGAAATATTGAAACTGCTTCATCGAACTTTCTCTCAAGGCTCATCGATTTGAAACGTTCTAGAGAATATGTCTTGCTTACAGTACGTACTAGGAAAGCGATTCAAAATCTAAAAAAACATTTTTAGTATTTTGAATTTGTTTTCAAATAGTGTTCATTTATATTTTCAGCTTTATTTACAAATACAGTAATTGTAAGTAAAAGCTACATTTAGAAATGTTTGCAAAATTGCAAAATATTAACAAAAAGCTTAAGATAAGGTTAAGCGACGAACCGAATATTTCGAACTCTGTGAGCTCAAGTGGTTAAGGAAAAAAGACGGTGATTTGAACTTGATAATGGATTACTCGAAATTTTCGCATTTCATAATATACTAGCAAGTATTATACATAAATATTTATAAATAGTTCTCGGACTTGAATCTTGTGTAGCACAGATAATGATTAACCAGGCATTATTCTGTTGTTTTCGACATGCACTCGTTTCTGTGACTACATATATGCAGCTCTACTTTTACTCACCCATTTTGAGCGACGTGGTAACATTCCTACAGTGTACATGAAAAGTGAAAGAAAGTATAACGACATGAAGAAGAAATTATATCTCCACAAATTTATTATAATGTATAGGAATAATTGAATAAATAGATATACAACAGAAGAAGATAGATCGAAATTATTACCTGAAATTGCTTCAAATCTCTGCAAAGGTGTACTTAAGTATTATTAAAGCGCCTTTAGATTTGGAAATTTTTTTAAAAAATATTGACATGTTATAACGACTTAACTGTAATGATATAATCTTTGATTGCGACATGTTTTTTCTCTAAAACATTATATCCAACTAAAATTTCTATCACTATATTTTCACACCAATAATTAGATTAAGGATCAACGGTTTGTCATTTTATATATAGATCTAAGTTTGAAGACCCTTTTGCAGAATCCGCCTGGGGAACTTTACCAGTTATTCTACCGGCATTCAGTAATGTTCCGGTTTGAAGGACAATGTTACCATTGCAATTGGGCATAGAGATGTAACATCTTATACATCTTTAGGTGACAAACCTAACGCAGAGCCGAGTAGATTCTTTGTGAGACTTCGAGTATGTTGTTATGGGCAGTCGTTTCGCTTACTATCAGGCGCACGCCTAGCCACTTTATTTCCTAAAAAAATACCGGTAATGCTCTATTATTTTTTTCTAAGCACATCTATTGTGGTCTTTTGCAACAAATTTATTGCACTGCGTAAGTGCACGGAATAAATTTATAACCTAATTCGGCTTTTAAAGTATACTAATACATTCACATATCTCAAAAGAAGAAATGTTTTTTTTTTTCTATTTTTATTCCCTCCGTTCGATATTTTTTGTGAGTAATATACAATGTTAAGTTTAAAAAAATAAAAATTATATAATTTACACATTACATACGAACCTCACACATTACAATAATACCTAAGAGTATCTAAACCGTACAACGTAGCAAGTACAATTGTAAAAGACTTCATAAGCTATACGGGCCTTTATTTCGAGGCCAATTAAAAATTCCTTTTCCCGCAGAACAGGGGTCTCTAGGGCTTCCTTTTGTCGCGGCCGGATTTGCGTGAAGCAGCCTCTCTGAGATGACTCTTAAATTTCATCTAGTGAGCCTACGAGACAACAAAAAACTTACTACAGTAAATATCTTCGCAAGGCATTCTTTGCCTTTAAAATATTTTTGGTATTTTAAATGCAAATTTTCTCATAACATAAATGAACTTTGTGCGTATATAAATTTACTGTTAACATTTTTGTAGTAAAACATGTATCTAATGTTTGTTCAATTTAGAAGACATCATATGGTTTTACTAAATATAAAATTCTCCAAGGCGTACTCAGCCAATTGAATATGAGCGTTTTAGTTATTTTTGATTCACTAAAAACAGTATCCATAATTTCATGACTTAAAGAAACAAATGGTACTTAAAGTTTTAATGCTCCTCAAACATTGTCTAAGTACGAGTGGGTTAAAAGGACTTGAATGTTTAAGAGTTTAAAAAAGTCGGTACAGCGGTGAAGGTAACCGCATTTTTTTACTTTGAAGTAAAAGGGAAATTATTTTAAAGTCATTTAATAATGAAAGTTACTGTGGTGTGTTGTTCAACTTTTAATTATTTAGCGATACTTTAATCAGTTTTATGTGCTTATTGCTACTAATGAAGGATATTAGCAAAAACATTATTAAAGTATTTCATGAACATAACATTTCACGAGGGATCCGGCATTTTTTATTCCGGTCTCCATAATCTGCTAGTAGATTTAATAGCGCCGCAGCATAATCGCTTTATTATCGGAATATAAGTTGTCGCTGCGTGTTATTAAATTAAAATTTATTTTACAAGTACACAGCGCGACGGCGGCAGCCACCGGAAAACATAAACACTCAGCCGCGCGGCGGAACCCGCATCGGGCAGTCAAGTGTAAAAAGCGCTTAATTAAATTCCAATGCGTATTTCCCCGAATCACGTTCGACTTTAACGCATTTAATTCGCCATGATAATAAATTCATATTGCCACCTAACACGTTCGGCGGGCGCTCTTTGGGTGAATTCGAAAATGCGACGCTGCTAGGCGCTAGTCGCCGGCGTCCATGGAAATAAAATGATTTTCAATGCAGCCATTGAAGTATGTTACCGTGCAGCTGCATAAATTTGCTGTAGTACGCTATTTGAATTATTGCATAACTTGTAAACACGTCTGAGACCAGGCGCTCGCAACGTAGGACGCCTCTATTTTGCCCCTTTATAATTTTTATACGAAAATTTTATACAAAAGGCTTTTAGACTTTAATGTTATATAAGTATTGAATTATTAACAGAATTACTTGATCATAGTTGTGGCTAGAATTCTAGATTCCGTAATAAAGTAAGTTTTAAGTAGAGATAAAGTATTTTGAAGAAAAAAAAATCTTAATTTTTCGTTCCTTACAATTTTTTTTAAAAACTTATGTGGAAAGAATTCTCGTTGTTATTTTATTCAATGAGGCTACTAATATTAGTTGTAGTTACTCGTATCATTGAAACATGTTAGTACTAGTATATAATAAAGTTTACCAGATCGATAGTAATGTGCACATTTCGGCTGGAGAATCGCTGGAATTACCCGACCAAGTGCTTATCCAATCCTCTGCAAGTTACGTAGCGGCCACACTTAGTGGTAACATCTAAGGGCCATAAAGAAAGCATTAAGTGATTTTTATCGTCCAACAATTACGCCCGGGCTACATTGCAAACAACACACATTTGCGTGGCACCACTACATAATGTAGACTCGACGGTTTTTGCGCTGGATTACCCGTTTAAAAACCGAGCGGCCGGAACACCAAATAAAGGGAAACACTAACCGACGCCCGCGTTATTCTTCCAAAATTAACTCATAACGCCAAGAGCTGTTGATTTTTTTCCCCGACCGTAATCTGCTTTAACGGGCACGGGGCCAGTAGCTTTCGTAAATCGGCCGCACGCGAGTACCGCGAAATGCTAATCTTTAAATGGTGTACATACATTTTTAACGTCGTTTTAATGTCGCCTCTCGCCGATCGCTGTGGAAACATTAATGTCAAAAGCGAAATTCTCTAATGATATAACGTTTACCATCTATTAAAATTACTGATTATCTACTTTGACGAGAACGAATACGATAATAATACTCGGGTGCGCCGTTTGCTATGTTTCATAAAGGGGCTTACGAAAAAAAAATTACTTTATTTAATGGGGCGAAACGCTCAAGAAATTTAATAAAAGGATAAAGTAAGTGTACAAAGATAGGTATATTACAGACGTGGGTAGAAGAAAAACAAACGTCTCACATGCGGCCCCGAAATAATAAGTTGAAGTTGAGTATATGCTCCGCGCCCACCTGAAGAGATTGGGGGACAGGAATGCTTAATATAGAGTCCTTTAGTAGCACGGGGTCTCCCAATAATACCGCCGACTTCGCAAACGTAGACAAGTTTCTACTCGTGGCTGACTGTAAATACGCAAAACTCCTTTATGTAACCTTTCTTGAATATCAAACGGAAAATTGCGCTTTAAAGAAAGAACCTCTAATTTTTTTATCGATGCTTTAAGTGAGTGATGTACATACCTTCATTAATTTGAAAACCCAACCCAGGGGATAAATATCGCATCAAACTAAATAATATCGCGATATGTTTTGCCTCTCTGTTTACATTTGCCTGACAGACATATTCATTCTATGCACGAAAAGTTTCTCCCAGTCGTGTCAGTTCGGAGGAAACTTCCCGGGCTCGGACATCAGAAACCGGCGTATATACAGTTGCACAATGGAATAAAGTAACATCGGAAGCTCGTTGGAGTTAATAAATAATACAGAAGCGGAGTGACATGCGCAGAGTGCAGCACGGAGCGTCCTAAGTCTGTTTTGACTGCAAATATCTGCGCCGGATGTCTGTTCGTACTTCTAAATGCGGATCGTGATCTTTGTTTACTAGATATGCCTTTGCATATTTAAACCTCTTCGCTTTTTGTCCATTTTTTCTTCTTCTATTAGTGACCCTTTCATTTCTTGAACAAAGCGATGAGCGTTTATGCATCTTTTTTTTTCATATCTTTTTTAAATTGTATTTTTTATATGTGTAAGGGGATATGTTTTTTGTATTCTTATTATCCTTAGGGATGTCATAATATAAATAGTCAAAAACATGATTTTATGTCTGTTGCAAAAAATAGCAAAATTTTATACCGCATTAATCTTATCTAGAGTTTAAATAGATTGGTATTATCGGTGTTTTGGGCGAGTGGGTTTAGACTACGGAGGGCAAACAGTGCGTAATCTTTGTCTCACGAGACCGTTGGCCACATTGTGCCGCGCCGCTGCCACTGGCTTTTGTGCTCACAAACTCGTCTGATAAACTCCAACTCCGCGCTTTGATTTATCCCAACAATTGTTGAGTACTGTATAAGAGAATTAAATGTTGACCTTGACTTTTAAGGTATGTTTGTTTATTTTCTTCGTTATTAGCACTAAATGCTTAACTTGAATTTCCTGCAAGGTAAGGAATGCCTTAAGTAAAAATATAAGAGCAAATATAGAATCCGAAGGTGAAAAGTTCCGTAACATGTGGAGAAAATGAATGAATAGAACAAGGAAAAAGACTCATATCTTGAAGCGTGTACTTTTACACACCGAATGCCTCGGTATTCTGCAGGGTCTCGAATTTGCCCTTTCACATTTTATGCTTTCAACGTTTGTATTTAGGAGAATGTAATACGTACCAGGGTAAAGGAGATATTTTGGCTGCACTTAGGTGTGAGGCCTAAACGGGCGGCATGCTGGTTCCCACGCCTATCCTTTGCTCCGTTACGCCGACAAGAAACCCATTTTTTCCCTTCAGAATTAAACGAGTGATAAAATTCTTGCGACGTAGCATGAAAATGTGCGTTACCTGCCTTGCATATTTATGCGTGCCGCAGTAATGACGTTTGTCGAGCCTTTTTCCCGACCAAGTTTCATTACTGCTTGTCTCTGAGCGTTAAAGCAAACTCTACAAACAATCTATGTCAAGTGTTTTTCGATCGCTTCGCAATTTGTTTGCGTATTTTCTTTATCGAACGACTAAAATTCTTTATGATCAAAAGCCGTTATGGTTATACAAACGACAACAGTGGTCTTAATTATCTCTACAGCAAAATTTGTTTGTATAAATCGCGATCAAATTAAGACTTTGTTAGGGCGCGATAAGCGTACAAGCTTATTCTAAGAATGTGGGCACATAAGTCGTCACAGAGCATTAAGTCTGGCGTAAATGCGCAATATCGTATATCTCAGCTGGGGAGGGTAAATATTGTTCTTAATTTAATTCTAGTTAGTATGAGCGCACGTGGGTGACGGCGCGAGCGTGGAGGCAGCAGAGGCGACGGCGGGCCGCAAGTCGCGCGTTGCACATCAAATATATCAGGCCGAATTGCCCAAAATATACTCGCAATAGCTCGCCTCTAATCTTGAGCCAACTCAAGTATTGCACCTGCAGCCAAATTCGTTCCAATTAGGAGAAGTTGAGTGCGCGTTGCTGACTGAACAGCAAATGATGCGGTCCCCACTTAGTCCCGCCCGACACTTACATGTCGTCTGAACGTAAATAAATTCAATTACAATTTGCACTGAGTGCACGTCATTAAACTTTCTTGTCCGTAGCTGCGCCCTGGCGTGTGACGGTTGTTAATTATCGAGATTTTAACAACGCACCCCGTGATTGAAATTGCATGTACGCGGAAACTGAAATTAATTGTACCACCGTGTTTCTTGTACGGCGCAGCGTAACGAAAGTTTTTCAAACCCAAGCATTTTAATTTTCCAGATATTTTGAAAGCCACACGGAATTAAATTTTATTACCACATTAGCTTTTATACAAAAATGTGTTTTACCCTCTATTTAAATCTCTCAATTCTTCTGAGCTTAACTTAATGTTAATCATTTCTTAAATACGAAATTACATAAATATCTTTATTTATTCTGCACTATGGTAAAAGGTAACTAATAGACAAAGCTAACCTTACTATAATTTCATCAATTGTCACATTTCTTTACTTTTCAGGATTTGAAGGTGGAATGTTGAGTTTAATTAAAGTAAGCTCTATAATAACGTGAAATAAAATGACAGCACAACGTTCGAATAAAAATTATATCTTATTAGAATCATGTTCATGCTTTAGCACCGTTATAAGATATTTTAATTTTTTTGTGGAGTACGTAACTCACCTGATGGTAAGCAATCACATAAACAAAAACATACATAGTATTTTATTGCGTTCACGCAAATAATACACATTATCATTCCGAACTACATAGATCGGAGCATAAATAAATAATGAAAAAATAACCTGGATTAACTTTGACATTAGTCTCACATCCCAATCTGTTCCGTGTCCATAACCATTGTAAAGTATTCTTGTCTTGTTTATCTCTAAAGTAAGTAGTTTGTTTTCATGTATTCATTTACATGGAAATTATAGCAGTTGAATTTCTAACATTTATGCATATACTGTAATAACTTTGTAACTCTAATTGATATCTATAAACCTAAAACCTGAAGCTGATGGTTTATTAGATGGTATAAGGATTCAAAGCAGCATATTTAACATGAAGGTGGAATTACGATTTATTTTAATCGGTTTAGTAGTTCTTTTGGTGTGTACCGAAAATAACAATCTTTTAACTAAGTACATTTATTTTAATGTTGCGTTAACTGAAAACTAAATTCTAACGTATTAATCATAATATATCATATAAAACATAAACCGTTCATAATGTCATGTCAACCATACAACCTTTCATGAACGTGCACGAGATCCAGACATCGATTGTTTGCTTTATATAAAATTTAACGTAATCGACTTTACGTCGATACCATTGGTCCGTGTACATAAAACTGACATGCTCTATTCCGAGTAGTAGTGATATCCCACTAATGTGCTTCTCCTACAATCTTTTCTTGCGATGACACGCTAAATCCGCTGATGTTTCGTACTTTGGCCCTAAAGATCCTGGATTAAGGTGCATTTCAGTTTGACATTTCACCCGCGACTTAGGATAATTCGAAATTTGAAAGGAGCGATGTCAATCTTTATCGCTAGGGAAGTTGTAGGAAGGGGAGGTCGCAGGCGACTAAGGAGGGTGCGCCGCTGCGTCGATTGTAATCACGCAAATGGCTCTATATCAAAATGTGACATTCGTATGATATCGATGTTTCGTTGTCAATTTTGTGCAGGACTGGCTCAGATTTACTTTTTGTTCCTTAATCCCTTTTACTTTTATTGTTCACGGTCCGGTAATGCTAGTCTTTTTTAGAAACAATAAGAGACAAAGAGATGATTAATGCAGATGCATTTTAATCATCTGTCAATGTATTTTAAGTTAATTGCAGCTTTAAAATGTGGCAATCTATATTATGCTCGTCTTCAATTAGTTAAAGCTTAAGAAGTTCAGTCTAAATTATTATCAACATCTAAAAATAAAAGGAGCCTCTGAAAGGCAGGTATTAAACGGTCTTTTGAATCTCCACTGTATTTTTCTATCGACGCAGGCTGCCGGCTGGCCACCGACTGCGATCGCTTCCATTAAAATAACTCGTTAAAATTTATCATCTACCCGCTTAATCGTTTTAGCACCACCATCTGGGATTTTATGATTTTTCTGCTTGCCGTGTACACTTTTGTGGTCATTTTACAACGTTTACAAAATTGTTCGGGCGGACCAATTAAAGGTTAGCGATGATAGCTTTTTACTTTATGCCCATTTAATATGTCGTTTTAATTCTAATAACAAACTGTTTACATAATTTTTTTAGATAAGGGGAAAACCCAAAGAGCAGCGTAATTTTATACTGACGATATTCGTATTTCGTATTCATAAAGCTATACCGCTTTTAAGAACCATTATTCACTGTGAATTTTAACGCTTTTTTATTTATTTTAGTCCTTTTATTAATTTTAGTATACCATTTTCTATTTTGCAAATATCTTGGTATCAAAAATAAATATATAATAGTTATCAAATATATAATAATTGATAACTATGTTATTGCAACAATAACGCTAAGGTTGAAAATCCATTTTGAAAATATTTGTATATACATGTTTTATACTATTTGGAAGAACCTTTTACTCAAGCTTTAGTCCTGTGAATTCTAATTTAATTTTTCCATTTCTTTGTTTTATTATCAAAAATTAGTAATTTAACTGTTACACTAAGTAAGAAATTGAGTAAAGGACTTTACTGCGGCGTAGTCGATAATAATGAAGAAAAGCTTTTCTCCATAAAATTAGTTTGGAAAATGAGAGTAAAATTTAAAGTGCCACCAAAGTGTAAAAATTTTCCGTGAACTGAAGGTAATATGTAACGGAGACGCCGGTGAATAATATGAAGTAGCTCTAGTAAGTGCCGTAGACGTTTTTAAGTTAAGGAATCTTTAGAATAGTTATTTAAAAGAATAACTTAAGTTTATTTGTGACACTGAAAAATAATTTCTTTCATTAATACATATTTATATAAAATCATATTTTGCAAATAACTATATGATAAATAAATATTTTTATTTTATAAAC
>DWHQ01000996.1:0-11818 GCA_018247955.1 Eurytides marcellus marcellus | reverse complement strand
GCTCTATGCAATTCAAATAAGACATGGATACTTTTTAATTAGTACCTAAACAGGGTAAAAGTATTTTAGGGTCCTATAATGTTATGATAAAACTTACGTGGAAAGTAACAAGGATTTTTTAAAGATTCTCAAACATTTCCTTCGCTCCGTAGCTGTCAAGCGACGCGCTTCCTCATAACAACTCAGTGCCACATCATCCACGGAGTACAGGTAGTGGGATGGTACACAAAGCAGTGGTAACCACCCCGGGCGGAATCTGTAGGAGTCCTACCACTGACAAATTGTTTTCATTGTAAATTCCTCGGCGTAACCCTTTCTCTATCCTTACTAATAATTGGGTGTTAGGTGGTTTGTTTAATTGCCATTTTTCCACCAAAAAGTAACTACAAATGCATGATTATTCCTTTAGATGTAGTTAACGGTGTGAATCCCGATATCATAGGCTACTTTTCGTCCCTAAAATATATGAAAAAAAGAGGAAAGACATGGAGTCAACATCAAAGCAAGCGATGCCATGGAAAAAGGTTATATGATATAAATTACAGGCATGAGGATTTGGTGTAGATGTCTTATTTAAGGGCATTAAAGTGCATATTCGATTAAATCTACTTGTTTAACTAACATCATCAGGTGCATGCGTAGATCTGTATGTGGTTTTGGGAAGGGGCCTAATGTTTACTTAGGCACTAAGTAGACGGGCAAACATTACCCCGCTCGCACGATGACCCGCGTTGGGTTCGGTTCCCGGTCGATAGCCTGTTGACTTTGACGGTAAACGAACTTCACAGCGGTAGTTAGTCAACAAAGTCAAGATAGTGAACTTAATTAAGAATTCAGCCCGGCGTGTTCGTCGATTACGAAATACGCAAAGAGCACAAACCAATTCGAAATAAAAAGCGGTTGAGAAAGTTATGAGACGTGTATTATTATAAAAGGTTCGAAAACGGCAACCGAGGAGTATGGTATGGACCAAGGAATAAAGATAAAAAAGCACGAATAAAAAGGATAAGAAAAGGAAATGAACTATATGCAACGGTGGGGAAGCAGCGTTTCCCCGGCGCGGCGGTCGCACGAGTGCAGATAAAAACTTTCCGGGAGTTATTCCTCGTATTAGAGTGGCGCTGACGTAGGTAGTTATCCCGCAATACTCGTAAAATGGCAACCGCATTCGTGAGTATATTCCGCATCTAAGTATATTTCCTTCAAAAACTTTTTCTTGCGCCGCACCGTCAACAACCATTATTTAGAATTTTGATAATATCATATATATCGATGCTAAAGTAATCATAGTAAAAGCATAGAAGAGGAAAGACGTACAAATTAAAAATAATGGGGTCTACACACATACATATAGAGAGAAGTAAACGCAAAACATATTTCATCTACATATTTTTGTCAAAAAAATGTCTCAAGGAAAGAAAGTTCTATCTACAACTTTCCGCGAGTAATTTTTTAAGAAAAAACTGCAGAACTAATAAAATGGACAATGTCGTCTCGTGAAAATACAGTGTGCGTAAGTTTTTTATTATATCTATCCTATTCACTCCATTTTAAAGATCACCCCTCGATCTAAGGGCAAAACACAATTTAAGCGGAACAGAGCAAAATCTGTCCTACCTTACTGCTAAGCAAAATGTAGGTGAGGTAACCGATTCGAGCTTTCAGGCCCAACCTCTGAATCATGCTTTACCTACAATCTAGAATACCGACGACCCGCGGGGCAATGACCTCCGAGGTTGCGACGCCCCCGAAAACAACTCTAGATTAGGAACCTCTCTCTGTGGTTTACAGTGATGCCTCGATAAAGGTAAGCGACCGCAAATCTCTCGACTCTAATGTTATTCGGGTTAATAACGTTTCAAACACACACATCTACAATAAATATAGACCCTTTAAAAGTAGCAGCTTTTGAAACTATTGTTTACGAAAGGTTTTCAACGGAAACATAATGCAAAACACTTGTTAATAATAAATACGATGTAAATTATTATATATGCGCATAAGTTATAAATAGCGGATTTAGCAACCTTGTTCACAAATGTCTTTCTTATAAGGCAGAGATTTGATTGCATTGGATTAGGCCAATAGTGCAAACTACGCAATAAATTTTTTATCAAAAATTAAAAGAGCTCTAGAGCTTTTTTTACAGTCCACATAATGAAGGCATCATTATCAGTTATAATCTCCGAGCATATTTTCAGAGAAACTACTGAGCATAGATTCTATCTTATATCACGTTCTGAGGAATGTAGCGCAAAAACGAGCAAAATTTATATTCAAATATACTGAGTGGCAGTGTTCAAAACACTTATTAAACAAGTGTGTCACTTGCTTGCCCGTCTTGGCACTAACTTTAATAAAAAAAAATATAATTCTAATCTTCATTCGTATGTTTTTATATGTCCGTAAACTTAAAAAAGGAAATCCGTGTGATTCCGTGACATTTTTCTTTCCTTTACTTAATTCTTTTAAATAAACACAGTCAGTGTTTTGGTCACGTTCGCTGGACACGTGTGCTATTTTAAAAAACAAAACGGTCACGCATGTATGTATATGGGTCGCGATTTACATGCGAATATCGCAACGGTATTGTAATGACGTCAAGAGACGTATCTCTCCACGGGACTGTTGCGAAGGCTAACTCATATTTGTGAAGAATGAACGAGCGACAAAATTTCACAAAGGAAAATAAAATAGTTGAAAATTACGTCCCACCATGAAACCACAGGAACCTTCTAAATATATTTTATCTTTCGTTGTGTTATAGATCGTCGAAGCGGCTTCTTTTGTTATGATGGGCAATTTATATACCTCCTATAGGCGAATAACCCCACGAGAATTATAATATTCAATGGTAGTCAGTTAAATCTAAAGTCACTAAGACACTATCATCCTCGGAGCGTCAGTCTCCTATAATTCAATCCCACGAACATTATAAAATTTCCCAAACACTATAAGATTCTTATCTAAGATTCTGCGAAACATATCGAGTGTTGAGTCATCGGAATAATAAAGGAACACAATAAATATTTTTTTAATACTTAAGCTTAAAGCTTTGCGTTGGAATTTCCCGTGAAATTACCAACAGAAGTGAGACGACCGCTCAAGCTCCGCAAAACGTAAGGCTGCCCATCCACCAGGGCGATGTTATTTTTGGAGAGAAATAGATATAGCGAACTTATCATGTAAGGGATCTTTGCAAATTTAATCAGTAAGTTCTTATTAAATCAGCAAATTCAATGACAAATTTCACATAAAACCAATAATAATACATATAAGAACACCGTAGATTTGTACTGATGATACATCTGGAATTATTATTCAGTTTACTTTTATTTTGCATTGCGAGTTGCGTACTCGTTTGATCTTCAAATATTTAATATTTTTTGCGCTTTCCCGCTCTAGTCGATAGCGGGAATGTTTGCCAAAAATTTGCCTTAATATTCAGATAGCCGTTTAAATTTCGTTCCCGTCTTTATTCAATTCAATAAGGCGAATAATGTCTGTGGCGCTTTTAAATACAGTATCCATCGTATTAACCATTATTATAGGTAAGGATACTATTACAGGCTTTATATTTTTTCTCGTTAATCTTAATTCCCCTGTTTTTTCATAACATTTTACCTAACAATCGGTATAAAACTCAATTCATCAAAATTTATATTATAGAAAAGTTAGGTGAAGTAATCTACATTTATTCTACACTAGCTGAAGACAAAATGTTGCGGTGTTCGAATAATATGCTCGCTAGATAACACAAAAAAACTGATAAACATATTGAGGTAAAATCTTAAATAGAAAAAGGGCTAGCTAAGCATTTACTCACATTTGTTCAAACGTCAATTTGGCCTATACTATTTTACTATAAAATCGAACATAAGCTAATCTCTATTGTACGAGAGAGTAAGCGCAATTCCAATTGTGAGATTGGGTTATCTTTCCAATGACCGCGTATATCGAAAGTCGTAAAACGCACGCGCTCCGTAATAAACAAAAGCTTTCAGGTTAATTAACGGGCGCCGACCGGCGATGGGAATGTTTTCCCAGGAGCCGGTCACGATTCGATTACTTTGAACTTCGAACTGCTAGTTACTCGAAAACGCAGAGGGGCGAATATTTCGAATTTCGAACTGGGGCATCGACAAATAAATCTGCAGCAAAAATAATAATACTGGTCGGTTAGAAAGGTTCAAGAAAAAGAAAACTAATGCAATTATGGACTTGGCAGCGTGTCCGATTATCACATAGGGAGCATTGGGAATTCGATTATGGAAGGTAGAGAGTGGCAGGTCCCGATGTGTCGCGGTCGCTAATGGCGGCCTAATGGTGGGAACGCGGCACGTCGTTACGAATCGTGCCACAATGGGCTTTACGCTTCACGTGCGGTCCGATCGCGCAACTGTTGTTCACCTCGGAAGAAGTGCGTGTTGCCAGTTTTACAAACAAAAGCGAACTCAATTAAAAAAAAGAAAACAATAATTAAGTAATTTTTTTACTTATAACTTTATGTTTTTGTTTTGTCCTTTTTTTCACTAAATAAGTAATCAGTTTTATACGGAAGAATAAATATAAAAGACGAGAAAATCACTTGATGTTAAAATTCTACAAGTTCTAGTTGAAAAAAAAAATAAAAAGATTAAATAGGCTGTTTTGGACTACTTTTAGTTGATTTTGAATTCAATATTGAAGCTGTCTTGAACCACACAGCTCTGCTGCCACATGAGTGTTTTAATTAAATCGTACGTGGATATAACCACGTGTTAAATGTGTTAAATCTTATAAAAGTACTAACACTAGTAAATAAGATTTGATTTATAAATACTTTGAAATAATAACAATTATATATTGCGCAGGTAATACACACTAAGTGAATCTAACTCACTAAGCCATCCACTTAGTGAGTTAGATTCACTTAGATTCACATAAAATATTCCAGATTCCCGGGCGGAATATAACCGGAGTGGCAACATTATCAATATTGCCGTCCGGCGAGCGTGCCCATTCTTTCGTCACCGTAGACGTAACTAATGCTCGGGCCTTTTGTTTATGCGAATAAAAGCAATAAAACGGGCGTCTTTCTCAGAAAGTACCCCGTGTTGCGCGAAAGGGTTCCGTTCCGTCCGTGTATTTAGCGGTCTTTGTGCCACGCCCCTTTGTTTTATGTAAACAAGCGACTCTGAATGGGGGGCTCGCAATGGGAATTCTTTTTTTAAACTTCGAATTATTTTTTTAAACTCCTGGAGTAACTGGACATAATTCTATTTCGGAACGTTCCTCAACGACAATGGATCGCGTTGTAAAGTCACCGGGGGCTTTGAACTGGGAGGCTTTGTTCTGCTAATTTCTTCCTTCGCCAATTGTCATCGGGCAGCGGGAAAGAGGGTGGATCGAAAATTCTGTGACGTCACTCGCGTAAAAGAAACCAACTTGTGGGCGTACTCAAAGCCAACTTTCAACTTTTTCAACCAACAGACTTCGATAAAAACGTTTACCGGCTATTGTTTTATTAAAATAGACTTAATTTGTCGTAATAGAATTGAAAGTAAATCTAATTATAGTAACAAAGTTTTTAGTTGAAAACAATTTAAGGGATTGAATAAAACATTAGATCGATGAAAATCCCCCTATCAAAATACCTCCTATCCAAGCCATGTATTTTGAGCAGTCGTATATACACAGTGCGGGCGAGTCGAACAGCAATGATGCACCGTAAACAGCGCAACGGACCGGGATTTATGCGGAAACCGTCTCGTGTGCGGCCAGGTAAAATTGCCGAGCGTTCACAGAATAAAACTGACCGGACGGATTTAATTGCTTCTTAGGAATTGTGGCGTAATGGCAGTCGCTTCATTGTACTCGATGCGATGCCAAGTCGCGAGGGGAAAGCATGGACGGGGGCCTATAGGCCTCTATATTCCACCAATCGTTCTAATGTGTCTATACAGTGTGCTTTATTGAACCAAAAAAAACACAGATGCACACACACGCACAGGTAACGGCGGCATTATACTATAAAAACTCGGTAAAAATTATTTACATCGTATTTAATTTCCCAATACGTCTTACAATTTTAAATACAATACTTACCATATTTAATTTTAATTAAACATTCTTTGTGCTCTACCGATTTCAATTAACCTTTACTAAGTTCAAAAGTATTATTATTAAAAGCATTATTCCAATCCAACAAATCATTTGTTAACACATTTCAAGACAAGCATACACACAAACAAATACACTCACACTAACGACCGCGTGCAGGAAAACACTTATTAAATATTGGATTTAGAAGCCACCAATAGACTAACATTTATAAACTGCATCGATATAATATTATATAACGTGAAATTAACATTCCAATAATATCGTATACAAACGGATTCAATCGATAACCTTCTAGTTTGTCATCGGTTCAAACGATACTTAATTTGATGATAAAATGTTTCTACATTAAATCTAAATCTCAACTGCACTATTTTTATGAAATCGTTGATAAATTACAACATAAAAAGAGCGTAAATATCAATCTACTTGACTGCAGAAAGGCCTGAGGTCACGCGAGTCTCATATCTAATGTAAGCGATACCTTCGCATCTTTACGTAGATTATGCGACTCCTGACACATTTTCTTAAGGACCTTATTCAAAACAGGCCATGCCTTGTATCTAGTCCGCATACAATGTTATCGTGATTATATCTAGGAGGGCATCATCATCGGTCTTCTGCGCTACCCGTGGATAGCGCAGGGGACGGGTGTCGGGGTAGAATCCCCATTGCCCGGGCTTCGTCTCAGGGTAGGAGGGCAGTTTGCATCGTTTGAGCAAACCCGTCCTTTCGTCTATTCGTCTTTTATCGACGAACGCAGATTAAAAATACCTTACACAGATTATAACACTGATAGCGAATCGATGTTTCGATGAAAATAAAAAGGACTATTCTATTAAAGGATGATTTTTGCAATCTTGGCCATTTTGTAGAGGGTGTGTACAACAACATTGGACACATGCCGTAATAAGCAGTTAATCGAAAGATAAACTAATGCTATTGTAAACTATAAAGCTATTACCCACCAACCTTTATCGAGTCGAGATCGAATTAACGTAACAAATGTTATTAGTGCGATATTTTGCTCGATTTCCCCACGGAGACGACGACTTATTTCCGCTTTTCATGAAGGATTTCGAAATCTATTCGACCTTATAAAACAAGTCATTTGACATTCTCTTCGATAATAATGTAACCCTCGATAGAATTAATTAATAAAAATTAATATGTTTGAATACAGAAAATATCATTTTGGTCAAAAGTATCAGGGATTTTTAAATCTTAACTTAGAGAAGTGGCTTTTAAAGATTAAAATTAATACAGTACATCTAGAGTATTTGATATACGTAAAACAAAGTAGAGACACTAGTATAGTACCTAGTTTTAAAAGAGTTTTGTTTGTAACCAACAGAACCATCTTATCATAAACACAATTCACCATTAACTACAACACTAATAATGATAAAAGAGTAATAAACGGGAAAGTCCTCGGATGCTATGGCTATGATTGGAAGACGGCCAATTGTTTGTGATTCTTTCATTGCTTAATTAAGGCTAACTTTCCGTCGGTCGGCCTAGCCGGAGGAGCGCTTTTAATAAAAAATAAACACCAGCTCTACATTATGGTTAGATAATTCGAAAAAGATAATTTATACGATAGAATAGATCGACTTTCAATTCATTCTCAACGATTAATAAAGAGCAATTTTTTTTTGCAATTTTTTTTTAATACCGACTGCGATCTTAGCATTTAATAATGAGACATGTGTACAGGAGAACCCGGTTCTTGATTTACTAGTGATGGAAGTTTTGGTTTTAACTGTGACTAGTCTCAATGCTGATTCGGACTGCAATTTCTGTTTCAAAACGAAATTCTTGAAAAGAAATCGAATATTCGGTTACGGTATGATATACGGAGACGATCGATTCGAACACTCGCTTTATTGGTTATTTTCTTGTTATTGTTTGTTGTTTTGTTTTGTTAAAAAAACGCTGCCCTCATTGTAAGATAGAAATATTTTGTATTACAAGGGTTTTTTACATACACTAATTTCACACGGACAAACGCCCAGATCCGGAACAGCTATCTGTAGTTCATACAAGTATTTGCCCCGGGTGAGAATCGAACCCACGACCTGCGACGCCGAAGCCAATAGCTTAACAACTGCGCCAAACGGGTCATCAAAAGGTCAAGGTCTTAAAAGCGCTTAGAAAAGATTTGGACGCCAGTGAACGAGAAGTGTTACGTTTCTCCATAATTACGCTGTTGATAACGCACATTGGTAAAATAACTAAAAACGCTGTGGCTAAAGCGTGATCCGATGAAGGTTTATAGAGCCGCATAGGCTAAAAGCATCAACGCCAGTCAAGATAAGACAAGATAGGAGCTGTGGCAAAGACCACCATACATTTAATCAATATCCTGGCGAAGAAGCATATTCAAGCTTTTGAAATATTATAATTAAAACTCGATAAATATTGTAATTAATAATGCAATATATTCGCTATACGTTGAAGGAAATGCTTAGAATGTATATGTAATTTTGCGTCTGGAGGATGGCTTGGATATATTTTAGCAGCCCAGCAAGCTAAGGCGATTTGTGCAGCAGGTGTTACCATAAAAGCTATTGTCCCCTTCGCTGTTCTTGTCACGAATTAAATACACGGATGTTACAACTCAAATAAATCGAAAACATGAAAGTGTTGCCAATATATTTATTATAATTGTCTCAATGCTCAGTAAAGTAAGATTTCCCCAATGACTGCGTCGCAGGTTTTACCGAGTGAAGCTACAAGGAAAACGCTATTACTTTGATCTTGCCGCCCTGGCGGGTACAGTGCGGTTGTACAGGCAAATAAACAGTCGACTTTACCGCGCATGCCGCTTTCTAAATTGCACTGAGACGCCGAAACATTCTCATCGTAGCGGATAACAATTAATGAATTAAACAAAATTACGGATTTTATCACGACATTTCCTACACTACAGCGTACATGGTCACGGAACAGGCAAAGGATATTAATATACATCAACAACCAGGTTACCAACCATTAGGTTAGGTTTTGGTTTAAAGAATTTTTATTGTTAAAAAAAGACATAACTGTCACTTACATAACTTCCTCTATTATCAATATATCAATACTAATGATGATTTGTTGTCCCATGGGACACCATAGATACTTATAATTCTTAATAAATAGACTCTTTCTCAAATATACAACCTGTTAAACACAGGAATTCGCGCGATTTTTTTCTTCACCATTGCTCGTGGTAAATCAATCAGTAATTAAGGTATTTAGTTTTTCTGACGACAACCCATACGCAGGCATGTAATATAAAAACATAACTGTCGAAACAAAATTACAAACCTTGTTACTGTCTGCCTCAAAATATATACAAGTAGAAATAATATGTAATAACATTATAATGTATCAAGACAATAGTGAGGCACATGACAGTATATTTCGTATAACTAAACAGAAGTATCGAATAAGAACGTGTGAAGACGAACCATAAATAAAGTCTCGGCCCAAGAGCGCGTCGCCGCACTCGATCAGCTGCTGTAGCAACGTCAAACGGCTCTGGTATCCGAAATCCGATGTCACCAATCCCAACATTGTCACATCGTAACGTGCACTCAGTCGCCAATTCACACCGCGAGCGGTACAACACCGTGGGAAAAAAATCCAAACACTCAACACCGAACAATCACTCCTGGTCACTAAGAAATGCACGCAAATTATAAGATTTTATTTTAACAAGGAGTTTTAAACGAAATAATTTGAATTAGGAATTAAATTTTTTGAAAAATATAACGAATGCTGAGGCGAGTTAACTGCGAAATTTGAATTAGGATTTATTTTCACGTGCGTTCTGTAGCAATGGAACAGAGAGGCGCAAGTACGTTGTTTAAAAAAGTTGAATTTAGAACGATCGTCTCGATCGTTTTGGGGCACTAGAACAATCGCGACGAGCTTCGATTATGGAATTTGAATTAGGAATTATGGTCGCGTGCGTTTTGGCGCGAACGCCAGCGGCAGATGCGCGTGCGTCGGCCCGGAATTACTACTGCGCGGCGTCTTCCGAAAGCCATTAAAGACGGACAGGTGTTGACAAAGAGTCCCTGCTTCCCCTCTATTCGTGGCGCACGTCAGCCGACTAGTTGGCCGACGGATCGGTCGACCGGCGCGCTATTTGGCAATTCTCGCCGTTCGACTTCCGCTCGGCGCCGCCGGCCTGTGACTCGCGTTTAGTACGCGCCTATCCGAATGTTGCCATTAGCGATTCGATGACGAATTATGCGAATAAACTACTAGTGATTATTTAAGTACGTGGTGAGTTAATTGTGTTACGAGAAATTGGGTTCAATAATGTAAGAATTTCCGCGAATTTTACTCGTGGCATAATCATCCGGAAAGAATTTTAACATGTTATGAACATACATACTTAACAACGAACGGACTGTTTTAGCGGCTGAAATGATTTTTTTATAAGCAAAAGAAAAAGAGTTTCATTGGCAGACAGAAGATTTTAATGACGGCTTTAAAGCGTCTCAATGAATGAAATCAATGACAATAGTTTCAGGGGGGCATAAAGTGCACGAAGCAAGTAGGTGGGTACCGATACCGTACTGCACTGTACGTGGGGAGAACGAACGCCCGTCGCTATTATTACTCGGGACGCGTCGGCAACGGAGGGGTTGTGAATCGGGGTTTGATTATTCTCACATCAACATGTTTGCATTTCATCGATTTCCAAGCGTCGAGACGCCATTTCAAAAAATAATAAACGCGCGCGGCGCTTACGTGCGAGCGAATTCGGATATACATACGATGGGATAGGTATACGGACGCACATTTGTGCACGAGTATACCTAATACGAACGCGAACCATCTTGGCTACAAAAGCTCCCAATGTAGCTTACAATTGGGCATGGTTATACCTTAATGTCAGCTATCGATTGATTGTTTTAATGCGTTGCGCTCGAGTTGAAGCGCGCATAAGATTGCGACGTAAACAGACTCCGTGAACGCAACGTCCTCGTCCGTGAGACGGTCGAAAACCGTACTGAGCGTTTACCACACGGCGCGAACGTATACTCGAGTCGAACGTGCGCCCGTCTCAGTACAGTCGCGGAGGACGAGGCGCGGGCGTGGCGACGCAACAGCGCGCGCGAGTGTACTGACCGCACCACGCGCCTCTCGGAGTTCGGACGGACGTCACCCGATGCACTATTGGGCGTGCATCGCCGAAAGAGAAATGGGGATGCGACACGCCGGCTCGGATAATATTTACGACTCGTCTCGGCGAAATCGATCGTATCAATGAAATCAAAATGCAATATCAATAACACATTCATTAGTTTTGTCTTGTTGTTCGCAACTCGAAGGCGAATAATCGCTGTCTTAATATGTTTGACAGTAACTTTTCAAGGGAAACAAAAACATTGCTACAGAGTTAACTTGTTTAATATTTGTCCATTAAAGCAAAACTAAAAAATAATCGTAATTAGATGGGTATTAATAAATTAGGTAGGATTCTTTTACAGTCTGTCAGTGGGATAGTGCCAATGCATTGCCCGTTAGTTAACCGTCAATCAAATCAAAATATATTTATTTAAATAGGCTCTTCACAAGCACATTTGAATCGTCATTTGTACATTTTGTATGAAAGATGCTACCGGCTGGTAATGCAGTTCTGTTGAGAAGAGCCGGCGAAAAACTCAACAGTTGCTCTTTTAAATTACCGTTACAGTATGTTAAACCTTAATAC
>DWHQ01000995.1:0-11819 GCA_018247955.1 Eurytides marcellus marcellus | reverse complement strand
ATTTCAAAAAGGAGGAAAGGAAGGAGGAGCTTTTTAATGTATCTGTTTTTTCTTTCTTTAAATTTATCTTTTTTTTATATGTATATATGTTACACGATATCTCCGCCAATTTCTAAGGGATTTGATGATTCTTCCGAGGTAAAGGGTTCATTGCAAGTTGGTTGACTATATATCTGGAATAAATTTCGTTGTTATTGGACCTTGAACTAAAAAAATACACTAGGGAGCTCCTTAAAATCGAAAAGTGTTGTGTTCAGCGTGCTATTGAATTCATTTGAAGTCTATTGTTCTCTCTTAAAAAGGTAACTTGCTATTTATTTGTGATTTACTTGTCATGTACTAATAGCTTATTATTAGGACATTCTGTAAAGATTAGAACCAAAATAAATTATCAAAAATTTAAGGTGACCTGTATAGACTATGGCATTAAGAAGTCTTACATTTCCTTCCGCCTCGTCACCACGAACGCTGAAAAGAAGTTATAATTGTCGGAATTAAAAAAAAATATTTATAGTATTCGCTGAAACAAAAGAACATATTTAACGGTAAATGTACCAGTAATAATCCGACCGTATACTATTTTATAAGGCAGGCAAGTGAAACAAATATTATTTTTAATAATAACAAAATATTTGACAAAGCAACAAAACCGTAAGTTTCTATATCAATCCCTCCTCTTAAAATTAAGAAAATTAAATAGTCTGCCTGAGCAGTGCTGATTGAAAATAAATTGCAGTTCAAGGGGTTAAAACTTTGAAATAAAATATGTGTTAAATAAAACAATGTGTTTCCGTGATTCGAAGTAACAAATACTTCGAATCACGGAAACTTTATATCGTCTTACTTCAAACCAAAATCTTTCAATGCTAACTCGATCCGAATCTAGAACAAATTAAATATTTCCCATTTGACTGTTCTTTCATTCTATTGACGTCGACGTTGTATTGAGTCTTTGTATACTGACATATGGGTGACCATTTTAGCTGGCCAGCTATAAAAGCCGAGATAATGCATTCGTGTCGTCCTTAACAACAGATCCAACTGTTCAAATAATTACATATCGTCCGTAGAAAGCGATCTTGTCGTATCTCGAAAAATCTAACTTTACACCACGGCCAAAAAACCATTACAAATATTCATCTCATAAATTTATAACGATGGAAAGTTGAAATTTGGAACGTAAATTTCCCATTTGTATATATTATCTTTCGTTTTAAACCTTACTTGAAACAGTTAACTGGAATATCCTAAAATCACTACTTGATTGATTTAGGAGATTTTTCAGATACGACATTTCCGCTTTCTGCCGTCGATATATACTTATGTGTATTATATATAGTAACTATTCAAATAAATAAATACATACATATATGTGCAATTATTTGAACAGCTAGTTCTTTACATCTTTACAGCCAGCGTATCAGCAGTCTTAAGGTCTTTCTCAATCCTTCTTTCATACAGTATAGTTTCACGCGGTTTCACGTGTTTCGTTGGTGGTGTATTTTTTTCGCTCGATTATTGCAATATTATAGGTCTTTAATTTCAGTAAAGCCTTTGTGCAACATCGTACGTTAAGGTGCTCTGTTGCTGCAAGAAAGCAGCACAGATAAACAAACACACATATAGTAATATTATTGCATTATTTATTTATATATAAGTACATTCGTAAACTATGAAAAACGTGTATATAGCATTATTGGTGTAAGTTGAATTCATTTTCTAGTCGTTGTCTGAGGCACTTGCATTTATGCTTCAAAGTTTATTTAACTTACATTCTCTGAAGTCACCCAAGCAAAAATTGTTAATGGTAACTGTGCTGTGCATTTTTAATATGCAAATGTTAATTAAAAAAATAAATCTAACAATACCTCAATCAACATAGATTTAATTTAAGTAGATTCCGAAGGACAAGGTCTGACAAAAACGAAATTTCTATTTGTCTACCCTTGCGATAAACCATGTACAATAAAAGATCATATCCAAAGTCATACGAGGCATACAAAATTCAGATGAATTACGCACCTACGTAAAAAAGAAAAATTAATTATTTTTCTTTTCACTAAACGAAAGCTCAGTCTATCGTCACTGAAACAATCGATCAAAATAAAATGTTGCAAATGGAAACTTGTCTAAGCAAATACATTAACACGGAGTAGTGAACAATAAATTTCTCTCTCTAACTACTCTTAGTTATTTCGAATTTGTGCCTCTGTATACGGGTCAATAAACTCATAATGTTATCTCACTAAAATAACTATCTCAACGCATTTGGTGGTAATGACGTAATATCTGTTTAAACAGTGTCGCGTTGGTCCAGCTAGCGATATTTAAAACGGAGCACGCAGATTACTATTATTAAGACTTATATATGTAGGCTCAAGTTGATCATATTTTGAAAGATGCAGTAAATAATAAAAATCACTCTAAAAATTATTTTTTAATGGAGTAGGAGGCAAACTAGCAAGCTCACCTGATGCTATGCGTTTACCGCTACCCATGGTCATTCGCAATATCAAAACACTCGCAAATTCGTTGCCGGCATTCAAGGTGGGAAAAGATGGAGAAGAGAAAAGGTGGGGTGGGCCAACAGCCACTTCACTCCTCACCGGTTGAAATGTGGAAGCACAAATATTTCCACTTCACGCCGATTTTTTGTGTACTTACTCGGTTTGAGCCGGTCTATTCAGCAGCGGAGGTGACTTTACCACCTTGAAATTATAAAAAATAGAAATTAAAATGCTCTAAAAACTTTAACAACTGCGGCCGATAATTTGTTTCTTTCCAGTTTAAAAAGCTTAAGAATATAATAGATTCAAAATTATTGTCGCTATCCTCTCTCGCCCAGTTATCGGTGCGAGATATAAATATTCTTGAATTCTTTTTCACAACGATGCTTAAAAATTTTTTCACGCTGCTCGTAAATATAATTCGAGGACCCATCGCCTTTGAATATCGTCGTCGAGTATTTGGAAGGGCCATTTGTGGACAACGAGACTTACTTGAGTGGGTCGGTATACCGAATGTCGCAGAAAAATAAAATGAGCTGGCTGAATTTCGACAATAGCGTATCAAGTGGCGGATTAAATCGACCCCTTATACTAGCCTTCGGGTGATAAGGGACCTCTTATATAGAAATTGAAGTGCGCTGACGCTACTATTATCTACCAGGTTTCAGCGGATTCTCACTTGAAGTTGTTAAAGATTTCCCTATACTGCTTTTCCTGCTTTCCCTACAAAATACTTCTAAAATATTCTTAAAGGCCGGCAACGCATTTGCAAAACGTCGACGTTGCAAAATGGGCAGCGGTTATTGTTTTTCATCAGGCGAGCTGCTTGCCCGTTTACCCGCCTACTACTACACTACTACTCCATAAAAAAAGTAACTAATATATATACATACACGTTTAAAGTTATTCGCATAGTGGAATCGTGTTATTTTAACACTTGTATGGAAACTGCATTATTGACGAAAAATATCTCATTTAAGATTAATTTACAAAAAGAATTAATAAATTAAAAGTTCTTAAAATAAAGCAATGAGAAATGATATAACAAACTGGAAAATTAAAAAAAAAATATTTAGACAATATTAAATTTAATCTGTTGGGTTACGTCATTGTTTACGGTCATGCGTATCATATGATCATCGGGTAGATACGTGACTCGTGTAACGGAGTTAATTAAAATTACGTCCTGTTCTAATTTGGACAGAAATTGGAAAAGATCAGCCATGGGGGACGATGTGTACAAATACGAATTATATCACTAATCCAAAAAACTGCACTGAATAACATGACACTGTGTCAAGGACACAATCATTGTACATTACGGATCATGTGTGAACGTCGTTCAACAATAAACCACACCTCACAATGGTGAGATGGGCCCATTAAATGTCAATGCGTATGCAAAGCGACCGCCACCTAGGATAGTATGGATAGAAGTCTTATTGTGAGTCAATTGGACTATTCGATCGCATGTGGTTTCTGTGTTGTGCTGTATCAACGAGCGTGTGAAACGAAACGTACGAAGAAAATGCTAAAGGTATTTGATAGTATACGAAATAGAAATAGTTTATTTCTCAAACCAACAATTACAAAATAGTTTATACAGAAGGGACATCCTTTTAAGTAAATATTTACCTGTGCCAGGATGCCTCGCTCTTCCTTAATTTATACAATACAAGTTCAACAATTTAACAGTACGCTATTTCCTTAGAAGTCAACAATTTTTCTTTAACGTACAAGGTAGTAAAAACAAAATTACATTTTTGTGTTTACGAAAGTTATTAACTAGCTGATACAACAGATCTTGTCCTGCCTTTTTCAAATATATTGTAAAGACTGCTTATCTCATTACAGTTTTTGTATTCATCGTAAGGTTGAAAGCTACTTAACTATGAGATGCGATATTCCTAACTTTCGAATGATTTTGTTTATTCTTTATTTAAATATATAGGTTGTCATTTTTACAATAAAACTTGGTTGAGTTAAATGAGCAGCTATGCATATAATTTGTTTACAGTTTACGGTAAACTTACAGACAGTAGGTTTTTTTAATTTAATAAAGTGTAGTCAGATAACGTTAATAAGGTTCTCTTTTCTATTTACGGTTTGGAATATAAAATCACTGTCAAAAAATTTTATTCAAAATTGTATTGGTTTACAATAGCTTTTGACGTCTAATGATTCTACTACCTGTTCGGAAAAAAATGCCACAGTCCTGAGAAGAACAGGCGAAAGAAACTCTTCTCTTTTTTTTGTGGATACTACTAAAGTTAAAGTTATTAATTTTTACTTTTCTCGCATTGATTTTTCCATACTAAACTATATCAGTTCAAATTTGTGTTCGCTTGATGAAATTGGATTAATATAAATTCTAAATAACAAAAACTTAAATCAAAAAGTCAGTCCGACAATAGATTTAAATGGAAAACGAACGTAGAATCTATATTAAGAAACATAAAGTTCACCTCGAGACTCGCGACTATCAACAAATGTGAAAAAGATAACATCAGATTTTTTTAACAACAAATCTTCACTTTGAACATTGGATTTGAATAATTTGTTAAAAAAGAGTGACCTTTTTAAAACAGACTTACCACTAATCGTCATGGAAGATCCAAGGTTTGATCGTGAGTTGGGAAAGAGAATTAAAATTTAAATCCAATTAAAATAGACCTCCATCATATGTATCATCTACTAGATGAAGACACATTTGCATTACTTTATTATGTTGAACCAAATGCGCACAAACGCGCAATATATTCTAACGATATTATCCGAGATTCGCGTGCGCACTGTTCCTATCGAGATGATGCATGCTTTATGCAAATTTCATTGTGTCCAATTGCGGTCTGCCGATTCTGCATACATATGCGTACGTATGTACACGTACTAACAACGTCTCTATATCTCTACAAACTCTAGAAGAACTTCGCTTCTTAATTTTTTTATAGCGAATAAAGTTACGAGGAGAACGTGTTCTTGATGGTAAGCATTACCTTTGCCTATGAAAACGTAGACCCACGTAAAGTTATGACTTGAATTAGTTCAAAACTGGCGTAACTCTAACTCGATATTTACGATTGAAATACTTCTACGCTCACAGTTATTACGCTGGCAATATTGTCTTTCAAACCAGAACACGACACAGTTGTGTTTCTACATTAGTACAAAGCGGCTGAACTGTCATGTTGTAGTATTTACTTGGCAGACTGCAAAAGAATCCACCTACTATCAAAATGTTTACAACTGTGTTATGTGTGTAAATACGGGTAACCTTTTTAAAGTTTGATAGGATAGGGTAGTATTTGATTGATACATGGGTTACAGATGTTTATTGACGTTTGTCGAGTTTTATTTGATTGGTTTTTTTCAAGCAGTTCATCGGTTCCATGCGTTAGATGGGCATGTAAAAAGTCAGTCTTTTTATATGTTCTTGTCGACGCCGTCTAGCGATGGCTTGGAGACGACCGAGCGAGAGCTCGACGACGAGAGAGACCGAGAGCTCTTAATAACGACTTCTCAGTCGTTATTAAGAGCTCTCGGTTTAATGTCCTTTGCGCCTGATCTCTCTCCGGCCGTGTCGGCTATCCGTCCCATCGGGCTATGAGAGTAAAGGAAAAGTGAGTGCATTTGTGTCTGCGCAAACGCTTGTGCACTATAATATGTCCTGCGCAGTTGGCTGATCTGCCGCCGTGGCCGGGAGGATATTACTATTAACATTATATTCATCGGTTGGAATGTAAAGATAGTTAATTGTGGCTCACTCTAGGTGACACGCGCTTAGCGAGCCACTTATGAAAACACACATGGAGCTCATTACTTTTAAGGTAACTCAAAACATTGAGTTGCAAAGCACTTTTATTTTTAATAGTTGTCATTGTCTGCATAAAAATCGAAAACAAGGAAATTTCCGATTACTTTACGTTACAAATCAGTTATTATTTTACATTCGTATCAATTAATCGATTACAAAAATAATACCAGTGAACAGATAGAGATAAGCTAAAATTTTTGTTTGTCAGTATTAACATAAATAAAATAGGGAAAAAATTATACGAAAACAAATTATTTTATCATATATTCGAATATAACACAATGTGAACAACGATAAAATAAACACGAAAAACTAAACAATATACTCAATGTCTTAATGTTACTTAAGAACTAATAAAAAAGTCATAAAGCAGAGGTTACACTTTCAAAATTGTGAATTAATAGATGAACTAGAATAGGTTCTTCGTTTTCTGAGAATATGATGGAAAGCAACTTGCAATTATATGTTGAACTGCCCACGTTCAAATTTGCTTGACTGAGGATTGTACAAACTTTTTAATTTGGAAAACTTTTCAAATTGTGAAGGTAGTCTTTGTTTAGTGTAAGTTAAAAGAGCCATAAAATTCCACTTGAATGTATAAACAGTCAACAAACCAAGTAAGGCTGTGAACACACTCTAAAAGGACCTAATAATATCAACATCAGATTTGACAAGCAAATTCTCTCTAATGAACATACATTCCTTACAGAACGATTATAGGGCTATTAAAATTAGGAAAAATTCAAATTACTATTGAGAAGATAGTTGCACTGCTACCGGATTGGATCCTAAAATTCACAATATTAAATCAGTAACCAAATATACTACCAGTACTACTTACAGATACAGTTAGTTGCTTTGCGTAGATCGGATCTTAAATTTAATAAAATTAAATAATTTTTAAAATGACCGTAGCCGTAGGGTTATCATTGATAACAGGATATCAACCATCTCAGTCCGTCCCGTAAACATAAACGCTGTGAAGTGTTTGAATCGTCGCGAGTTTTAAGTAAAATATAACAAGTAATATATATTTCTTTAAAGCCAATTATTCAACAACAATTTTTTTCCCAACTTATTTGTATTAACAACAAGTATCATCCATTACAAGTTAAAAAAATGAATTGAACTTGACTGGATAAATAAAAAGTATTTGATTAATGATTGAAAATTTGAACGAGACATATAAATATATACAGGGAGAACAAATAGCAGAATTATGTGAACTGATAGTAAAAATTGAAACCCAAAATGCGATTAAAACCTAATGTAGTTTAATTTTATGATAACTAATTTGGTATCGTCATTTACAAGATCTTGGTTACTTTGATGGCAACGTCAAAAGTCTACAAACCACATCTATGCCAAAAATCATTACCAACCAATTGCTGAATGAAGGGTTGCTGTTTGTTCCAGGGTGTGTCATTCATAGGATGGCATCAGCGCACGAAATTGGAGCGGGTGCTGATTGTGACGAGCACCTTGCTTCTGTTCGCAACACTCCTCACCACCTCCATGCTGATGGTCATGCGTGGGCCTTCATACTTACCAGTGCCCCCGTGCTACCGACCAGAGCCTAAAGGTGAGTTAAAAGTGGGATCGAATATAACGAAAGAGTACGAGTATGAGATAGGTTAGCTAAACAAGCTGCTTCTGACGGCATTGAATTTAATGTATTGCCTTGTTATACAGATCGCGTTGGTTTTATTAGGGAAAAATGTCAGATCATATAGAAAGAACTTTAATCTACGCTATGGAGAAAAAGGCATATGGTATGAAACCATCCAGCCTCAACCTTATACGATTCCATGTATAGATAATTGTGAAATCTCTCGTTAAAAATTATTAAAAAGACTTCGTTCAGGTCACATTGCATCAAAACAAGTTGGCTTTCATATGAAGAAAGTTTCGTCACCAAACTGCTCCTTGTGCGGTTTACTAAAAGATTTAATCCACATTTTGATGGATGTGTTTGTAACTAGTCCTACCGCTTAATAGCATGCAGGAATATATTAAAATCAAATATACTGCAATATCATACTTGCCAATCCATTCAGTAAGGAAATAAATATACTAATAAAACCTTAAGATATATTTGTTCAGAAAAGTTTCAATAGAAATCAGGTGTAGCGTATATCACATACATATACACCTGATACCTATTGTGACAATTTTTTCTGTGTATTTTGATGATTATATTTTCTTTAATGGAGCGCTATAATCACTATGTAATTATGCTCGTTAAATAAATAAATTGAAAATGTGAATGAAGATCAATATCACAGAACAACTCGGTGTCTACCTCGAAGAGAACGTGTCATGACTATTAACTGCAACGTCACGGCAAGTTTTCTTAGCGGTCGACCACCGGCAATCGATCGCAGAAGAATCAAACGCCGAAGCAGAGAAACGAAGAAAGACTTCATCCATCTATCGCTTAACATTTGAAATTTGTTTTTCGTGTATTGAAATCTGTTATTAATTGTGTGATTTAACTATGGGCTGCTGGAAATTGTTTTTTTTTTTTTTAAAGATGTAGTAGGCAAACGATTAAGCAGCTCAGCTGGTGATAAGCGGTCACTGCTGCCCATGGACATTCGGAACATCAATGGACTTCAAATGCGTTACCGGGGGAATAAGCTCTCTTCTTTAAAAATAAGTGCCATTATTTTGGGTGGGGGAGAGTAGGGGCTAGCGGTCACCTCACCCACCGGAAGCGCAAACGCCGATTTTCTGTGAGGTCGTGGTACCCGATTCGAGCCGGCCCATTCAGCAGCAGCCGAAGCTGCTGCATGGTTCTACCACCGTAGGATTTACAGCTTTTACAGGTATAATAGCTGTACCTGCGGGGTAGAAATAATAAACTTACCTTTCGTATTACAAGACTTATGAGTTTTAAGTGGTATGTTGATTTGTCTTTTGTTCTTTTGTTTTCATGTAGCAACGGAGAAACGAATCAGATATAATTTTTGATACAAATGTAGCTTGTGGGACGGTGAGCCACATAAGCAAAGTTTTCTCCCACTAAAATATCTTCTCAACAATTCGACGATACAAGTAATCGTCAGGGGCCCTGATAGTAAGCAACATACGTGTCCACAAAAGGCACCTTGATTGTATTTTTCAGACAGCACTACTCAGTGTTTTTAATCAGTTAAAAAGTATCTGCTGCACTCGAGAACCAGATATATAAAATAAGTCTCTATGCTATTTCTCTGAGAATACACATTTATTTTTTGTAAAATCGGTAGAATAACTTGCAAGCTGCGATAGGTTCCCAGGCAAACTCTGCAATAGAGTAAACACAAAACAATATCTGTAGGAAAGTACCGGTTTTTGCAGCTGCCATATCATGAATGTAAATAACAAGGTCTAAGAAGATCGAGTTTCTTACAGAGATTTTTAAGACTTATTTTTTTTATTTCTTTTTCATTGAACGTTATAAAGGGAATGGCGCCTTAAGTAGCCAAATATTGTTCATTTAAATACAATGTTGTCGAAGTTCAATTACCGAGAGTTAAATTTTAACAACTAACCGTCGAAACTTGTTTCACTAACAAAACAGTTAAAACTCTCATATAGGGGAGCACTCCCCCTGGATATTTTGCCGGGTCAGTGCGCGGTGTCTTAGCAACAGAGGTGGGGTAGGGTGCGACGGGCGAACTGCCCTCGTAAACAACCAAGGTCAAAGGAGATCTTTGTAATCCTGCATAAAGGCGTGTCCATACGCACAACCTTAAGCGGTAGATCGACTGAAAAGCGATTTAAGTAGATATTCACTATTATTACACTTGTATCATTAGGATATTATAATGATTTAACTATGCTGCTTAAGTAATCTGAAAAAAAAAATATAGGTATGGATCAAGAGGTGGGATTATAACGGATTATTATAAATTAATATCAAGTAGTTAATTATCATCAACTATGTAGACATTGCAGTTTTTGTAGTCAGTGCAAAAACAAAGCAATAAGACTAAGAAAAGTTTTTATTTATAATTTTTACTCACGAAGGATAAAGTGTCCGTCTAAGTGACTTTTTCTTACCTTTTTTTTTTGTTTTAAAATCGAAATTAAAATATCTTGCTCAATTGCGGCTTGTCTCACCTTTTATTAAATTTCAAAAAAATTACCACAAGTCTAACGAGTATTTTGATGGAAAGATGTTTTTGCTCTGTCCTAGTATAAAGCGTTGTCGGGATATCAAACCCGTTGACAGGCTGGTTTCTGAACTTATTAAGTCGAACTCTTGTGACTATGAATCGACCATAGTGAAATGTTGATATTTAGATCTTAAAATAGGATAAAATTCCAATAGAAGCTTGAAAAGTTCTTGAATTACATTAGCTCAAAGCGAAAGACTGAAATGGTTATCGCTAACTAAGCAGTTGACTGGTTCACCTTTTTTATATTCAACTAAGTGTACCCAGCATGCTATGCATGTAGCACGTGACAAAGATTTATGATTATATAATGAAACAATTTACGTATTTATATAGCTTTATTTTACGGGACACAGACGCACGGGATGGACGGTCCGTCCCGTGACCATAAACGCTGTGTTTTAAGCATCGGGAATATAAATTGAAAATAAAATGCTATAAACTCCGTCAATAGTTTCATTTAATAATTTCAAGTACTCGCGTACATAGAAGAAGTCGTTATTAATAGTTTTTTGTGCAAGGTACCTTTGCGGGGCGTATCCAAAAAAGCTCATCACTTCCATCGCATTCGGATAAATGGTTTAGGCACGAAGACTGATACACACATACAATTTTATTTATTTTACTTAATAAGTTATTTACGACAACCGCTTTAAAAAAGTTGAGAGTCGTAGCCTCGTAATTCCTCTTAATGCTTCTCGCCTTGCGAGACTTGTTTTCAGAACCATTACCGCTCCGTACAATTGTGCTCGAGCAATCTCTAATGTATAATCTCGTTAGGGCCTGTTTATCTCGTTTTGCTGAGTTGCTGGAAGGTCGCGGTGATGGACAACGTAATTTACAGGAGTAATAGCGGAGACGTCTCGCCTTGAATAATTTGTACTGACCATTATTCACATCAAGGCTTACAATTTTTATTCTCTTGACAGCTATATTCTTCTACCGCTTCGATACCTACCGATTTCGATTTTGTGCATTTTTATTTTTTCTAATTATGTTTATGTATTCGATTTTGAAATGGTTGAATTTAGTTTTTGCTACGTATGATTATATATTCCCTTTCGAATCAGTGTATTTTTATTTTTTGTTGTTTTCCGTGATAAAAATAATTATATAAGAACGTCAAATTCCGTTCTAAAAACTATTCCTATTCTAACCTAACCTAACCAACAAAAACACTTTCGCATTTGTAATTTTATAATACTACACTTTCTGAATTATATTTCAACATATTCATGATACAATCTAAGTTAAGAAACTAGAAGAAGTATATTAAATTGTTAGAAGAATATTTAGTTTTAATACGTGTTTAAATATACATTTATTATATATATT
>DWHQ01000994.1:0-11827 GCA_018247955.1 Eurytides marcellus marcellus | reverse complement strand
CATGATGGTACATGATTGCAATCTACATTTTCTTATATAGTAGGCTGACAAGCGAGCAAGCGGCTGATGGTAAGCGAACACTGCCTCCCATGGACATTTGCAACATTACAGTACTTGCAAATGCGTTGCCTGACTTTAAGGTGGGAATTTTTGGAGGGGAAAGGGGGAGGAGAAAGGAAGGGGAGGCAAGAATGAAGGAGGAGGCTTGAAAACTAAGAGGAGGAAGGGTGATAGGCCACCGGCTACGTCATCCTCGAAACGCGGAAGCTCAGATACTGCAAATTTACGCCGATTTTCTGTGAGGTCGTGGTACTTATCCGGCTCGAGTCGGCCCATTAAGCAACGGGAACAACTGCGTGGCTCTACCACCGTAAGAAGACGTAAAATATAAACTACATCAACTCATACACTCAGTTGTTTAAATAATAGACACGGCTTTAGAAGGGGCCGGTATGAGACATCCCGTTTGTTTGTCATGCCCCGGCAATCTATTAACTGACAAAAACGGACCAACGCGCACAACATCTTGAATCGCATCAAATATTTATGAGGCACCCTCCAGCGGACCGCGGCGGTGGCTTAAGGCCCAGGAGAAATGATTTCCCTAATATATACGCGGCTTTTATCAATTCAGTTTTCACTTTTACCTATTTTGCGGGCGAATCGGCTCTAACTTTATCAAGCGATTCCCTATGGGCTGTTACCCGTATTTCAGGAATATTTTCAACTCAAATCCTCGCATTCCAAATATAAAATGAACGTTATAAGATTTCTAAATTTCATTTGTTGTTTGTTAAGTTTTTATGATATGCCATTTGCGTTTGCGACATATTTTTACTTATGACGTGGTTTTTATACTAACCCTCACATCCACCCTTTTAGAAGGTTAATTTCACTAGATTCATTCTTAATCTTTAATACATTCGAGATCGTATGTGCAATAAAACTTTTCTTAGGAGAGAGCACGATGTATAATGTTCTTATTTATGTGAATTCACTTACAAATTGGGTAATATCTATAATGAACACGTTTCATTATGAATAATAATAATGTGAAGAAAGGAAAAAAACATTTTCGCTCCTGGTGCTCGCTTCGTGTTTTACAAAACTCCCCGTCACAAATGGTTTAATGTTTGTTTGGTGACCCGGCTGGCGCGGTTGCTAAATTATGCCATTATTATCTACAGCGTCGCAGGTCGGGGATTCGATTCCCATCCGTGCCAAATATTTCGATGAACTACAGATAATTGCTCCGGATCTGGGCTTTCTTGTAAAATTTATATATTTGAAACGTTTTTATAACACAAGATTTTTCCATCTTAAACTAGGAGCAGCTTTTTTAAATAAAATAAGTATCATTACATACTTTTAATAAAATAAGCATTAGTACAATTATTCCTCTTGAAAGGCTTGCTGGCAACGCATTTGCAAATTCTGTAAATGCGTTGCCAGCTTTCAATATATTTACCATCAGGTGAGCCGCTTATATATTATTTACCATCAGGATCGGATCGGATATTATTTACCATCAGGCATCAGCCGACTTCATAAAAAAGCGTATTCCATAAAAGGTTTTCGCTTACGTCTCCTCACTTGGACCATAACGAAGGGTGAGTTGTCGAACTTGTTCCCGGAACACATTCCGCCAAATCACTAAGCGCATGTGAATCCCGGGACTCCACTCGACTCTTTCCCTATTTGTATTAGTTTATGACGACCGTACGTGACCTCGATTCTCTCAAAACTTTCCACTTTAAATGTCAAGTCGCCCCGCTACGGGACTTTGGTTATTCTCCGATTACATGTGTTTGTTATTTGCATCCACCTATAGGTGCAAGTAACATAACCGAGAAGCAGTTATATCGAAGAAGTTTACAATTATAAAGAAGGGTTGTAAACAATTCTTTGTAAAGGAAAGATTAGATACTTTTTTAGTTAATGTGTTCTTTCTTAATTTAACAACGCTTAAATTAATGTAAAATGAATATACCACTAATCTTTTATATACGTATAAACGAGTAATAATCTATATAATATATCCCATAGACGTTAATTACTTTATTAATTATTGCTTGGCACACGATTGCTTACTATGCCTACTGGCAAGCGGCAGTGTGTATTACTGTATTGCAATTTCTAGAGCAATGTTTTAAGTGGCATCAGGCATATAGATTTTTATTAATCGCTTGACAATAAAAGAGTTGTCAAATACGTACATTAATTATGTAAATGTGCACGGAAACTTGATTTTAATTATATTATAAGTATATGCGTATCTTTTTGTTACAATAATGCGCGATTCATGCCATTTTTCGTAAAGGTTTGGGGCGTGAGGTCTTGTATTGTTCGACAATAAAATAAACGAGTTGTCAAATACGTACATTAATTATGTAAATGTGCTAGGAAACTTAATTGTAATTATAAGTATATGCGTATCATTTTGTTACAATAATTGGCGATTCATACCGTTTTTCGTAAATATTTGGGGCGTGAGATCTTGTATTTATTGTTAGTATTAAATCAGAGTGCGACGAGGTCAAAAATAAACACCGTTTATCAAGTGCAGATGTGCGTAATGCGAATCGCTGCGGCCCGCTGATAAAAGTATAACACCTTGCTTTAGTGGTGCGGCCCGCGGTGTAATAGCAGTTAAGTGGGGGCGTATGACACCGAATTTCATTTAGCCGATGGTCTCTCGTATTTAGTGTTTTGTACAATTTTTTGTACAAATTTGACCTTTTTTATATTACGTTTGCGGCTTTGTTGAACTGTTTTCATATAATATTTCACATGGTAATGTCAATCGAGAGTAATTTGTAATAACACATTTTTTTGTTTGTTTTCAGGTAAGTTGACGACACCAATTTGATAACTCGTATAATGGTAATGATAACTCGGTAAGTAATATAAGTTATTTTATATGATTCAGGAAATATTTTTCCTCCTAATCGTTGCTGTATTGCTAGAATCATGAGGCGGTATAACAGTTAATTTCGTACGTGGATACAAAAAGTGTTTCATTCTTCAACTTAATAAATGTAGAGCTAAAAGTGATAAATGTAACGAATCGTTTACTTATTTGATTGATGATTTAGTTCTTCATGACTATATTTATATAAATTTACAATCATCTGAATAGTTCAATGTATGTTAAATTACAAACTCTCTGTGTCTTTACCCAATTACGACGTCCTCTATCGCCGAGCACAGATATAATTCAATTGTAATTTAGAGATGTCGAAATAGAATTATCGTTGCTCAGTTGATAAACTGAATTCAGTACAGTTTCACGGACGTTCTCTGGTAAAGTTTAATCATTAGTAAGCAAACGTACTTAATAACGGTAGTTATTTTATTCTTTTTAGTTTTGTTTCGATTTAGTTTATTACTTGGTTACATTTTATATATATTAAATAGAGAGATAGGGTAAAAACAAGTACGTTGCGAATAGAGAAGACATAAATAGAGAAATAGGGTAAATACAAGTACGTGGAATGACTGGTCGTTACGGGACAGGGAGGTCTCACGGATGAACCGTGAGAGCGACACTTGATCACGCTGATTTTGCGAATAGGGATCTAATGTTGAGAAACTATGTCTTATTGCATGTTAGGAAAAGAATAAGCAATTAGGTGAACAATTACCGGGTACATTACGCTTTAAGTCTGTTTTAAATTAACTGTGGTTATCACCAGAGAGTTTGAATGGGCTCGAAAGTTCGTCGTTTATATTTATATTTTTTTATTTAAAAAAAAGGAAGTGTTGGGTTATTATCGTGAGTCATTTTGCAGCATTTTGCAGGTCCTCACTACGCCGATATATACAAATATGACTCTGCATCGGTTGCAGAGCGAAATTAAATAACCTGAATTATTTCAGGTAACGGGTAGATGAAGTGCGTAAGATATGATAAGTATAATTTTCTGTAGTATCGGTATATTTCGGAAAAAAAAACAATTAATCAAGAAAAAATTCCAAACAATTTGATCATTTAACAATTCCTCTGCAGTAATGACAAATCACGAGATTTTATTTGATTAAATAACATATCAATGTAACCTACATCGGCTGGATTCATTCGTGGCAGCAATTCAACCGCAACGGATCCATTCAGCATTCACTCGGGAATGATTAACTTTTAGATTAGCTTTCGTTGGACGTAATAAAAATTGTGAGGTCGTATTCGCACTGCACTGCCTGCCTTTCTATTTGCATTGTTTTGATTGGTGTGCTAAAATTCGAAATCTGTTAATATCTGTTATTTAAGTAGAAGTAATTTGAGCTTCTAGTTTGGTCAATTCAATTCAGTGAACACCAAATTCACACAAGTGAATAGCAGTTGAACATGGTATTTTTTATTTAATTTTCAGTAAAATTCTTTACTTACTTATACGTAATTTTTAGAAAGTTAAAAATTAAGACATGTCTAGACGTAAAATTAACGTTAAATTTGTTTTTGTTAGTATCATGCTTATTTAAGCATGATACTAACAAAAAATGCATAGCATACTAACAAAAAAAGCATAAGCATGATGCTTATTTAAAATCTTTAAGCGGGTTAATTTATTTGGAGGGGAACCTGACTAAATAAGAATAATATTCTAATACAAATAACGAACCATAATCGTAGACATATACGAAAAAAGAGTAAGATAAAAGCGAACATATTTTAACCAGATACAAAGAATTTATTCAAGGAATCTTAATTTTACCATATAATATGGATTTTCTTGATTTTATCATTTTATAATTGATAACGTGAATAATTCGAACAAATAATAAAGCTTGATTCATTTTCTCTCGATAACAAAAACGTGGGCATCGAGTTATGCAACAATTATACAGAACAAACAATTAAATAGACTGCATAGTTAAAAGGCTTTATCTCAGTGCATATACGCCTTTACATCCGTGTGTTGGACTTTCAATTCACTGACCGCTGAACTATTGAAACTTCCGTACAGCGGTAATGGAAATGCAAATACAAATCTAATCAAGTTGGGCAGACAGTTTGGTAGAACATTTTCTCTGTATATAAATGAGAAAACTATTAAGTTTTCAAGTGTGATTTTTATGTCGGTTGTATATTATTGTCTTGTATAGATTGACGTTGATGCTTTTAGCCGGTGCAGCTCTTTAAAGCTTCGTCAAATCACCAAACCGGGGGAAATGCTAAGCTTCCAAGAGTTGGAAGTTTTCCCGATTTACAATTTCCATGAGTTGAAAGTTTATGGGGGCTAACAAGATAGTTTAAAAATACTGGATGGGTAACGAAACAAGTGTCGTGTACAGTGATAGGAATCAGAAAATAAGCGAAATGATGAAGAGTAGGAGCCATTAAAAGGATAGACAATTTCCTTGCTCCTTTTGAATAAAAAACGAAAAGAACGCTTTTTTACCTAAACTAGATGAGCATTCATAAACCTTTAAATATAAAATTTACATGGTTCATAGTAATCCTCTAATATACAAACAAAACACGACTCTGCTGCCACTCTGCTTTAGGTATACCTTACTAATTGTGTTCTGTTATCAATAACGAATGATTTTATAAAGCTACAAATATCACATTTTGGTGCTATGGAAGCAATAAACTGTTATATTTCTTTGTTTCAATATAACTGATTAAAGCCTGACGCATTTTTAATACGGCAAGATAACTTGTCAATCAGCGATTAAACACTCTATAGATAAGATTCAACAGGTGATCTTAAATTCGAACCTTACAAATCTTGTTTTATACAAAACGTATACAAAAATTATACAGTCTATTTAATTAATATATTTTATTTTATACTAGACTTAAAAAAAATTAATCGTCCATCGTAATGACCAATATTCAATATCCAATTTTGCTTTAAGCAATAGTTAACAAAAGTTTAGCACGTGCTATACACTTCATTACTTAATAGTAGTCTGTGTTAATCTCTATTAATCCTTTTCTATTGATGATAATCTAGGCGCACGGTAGTGTGTCAGGCAAAGTTTCAGCTTGACATACACAGTGTGTATGTTATACAACAAGTTTAAGTATGTTTTGACAGGAGACATGGTTATAGCTTCGTTTTTGTTCCATACATATAAATTCATATAAGTATTCTAATTACCTGTAAAAAAATAACAGTTATGTTTGTGGCTATCGACTGACTGATTCATTCATTGGCTTATCAAAATTATGGGACAATTTCCGAGACAGTAGAAACATGAAATTTAATTTATTTTCTATTTATCAAATATTTTTTACTTGAAATAAAGATCCAACGTATGAGTTTTCAATGGTACCTCGTATGTTATTATAAAATTTAAAGGCAAAGAGCTGTGTGGCAATGTGTGATAATATGGGCGCCTATAGGTATTCAGACGTTTCACTTATTGGTTATAAAAATTTTGTTGTAATTTTTGTAATAATTTGATTCCATTTAAGAGAGGGTGGAGCAAAGTTAAAGCATAAAAACAATGCCAAGTTGATTTATAGACTAGCGCATTTGTTTGTAGGTACATGTTACGTAAAATCTTGACATTTTTTCGATTGGAGTTTATTTGCTGCACAGCAAATAAACTCCAGGCAGGTTTTTTAGGTTTAGTAGCAGTGCTTGCTTAACTAAAAAAACTTTAAAAAACCTACATCTCGTTCAGTATTGCTTGAGATATTCACCGAAATCCATAGGACAATTTCTGCTGGGTTGAGCAAGTGATTATTAAAGATTATTACTTTCAAATTATGAAAACCGAACCATAAAAAGGTGTTTTAGAAATTACGATAAAGATAAACTCACTTACGTCTTCTATACGGGTGACTGGTGAATAGGTGTTGCACGTGGTGCTATTGTTATTCTTATACTAATAAATTTGCCCGTAAACTTTTTATAGCGGCGTGCTCATTGCCTATAGCAAAGACGAGCAGCGTGTTTAACGTAATACTGCGTAACATCTGCTGAATTTCATGTTGAACAAATATTGTCTGAACGTGACTGCTCGCTAACATGCAATAGGTAAGGCACATTGCCTGCTGGCTACACCTACTAAGCTATCGTTAACTTCGACTTAAGTACTGCGCAGCATTAGGTAAGTTGAAATGTATACTGTATATGAATATAGAGGTTAAAATTGATTAGTCTCAAAAATAATTTAACACTTATTTTATTACGGAGTTCTAAATTCCATAGAATGATTTTAATGCTATTTATTTCCACCTTATGAGACGAGGTACTATTTATATGAAATTTGTAGTTAGCCGTTTAGTTTTATAACTTTAGGTAAAAGACAAACTTATAACATCACAGTTGCGTTCAATGTTTTGAACAGACTAAAATTTTCAAAACGTTGCTTCCCACTGCGTTACTCTTATTATGCAGAGATAAGAGGTCGTATTACCAAAGACAAGCAGCTTCGGAGTTATCGATACTTGTCAATATCGAATTGACAAGTATTAATAACTTTTGTCAATATATAATTGACAAAATTAACTTCTTGTCAGTCGTCATACATATGTGACTGATTCAATATTTTATACGATAAATTCTAAAGGCATAGATAAATACTCCTCCGCAATTTTAGAAGACCTTGTAAAGGTACTATTTTCTGAACAGTAATTACGTTGTACGTGGATTTTAAATAACATAATAAGTTATTTAATGGCTCATAATTTTAAAAGCCTTTTAATATTACATGATAACAAATATTAAATAATAATTTGCTACGATAGAAGATTTGTTTTCTTTACAAAATAATAATTGCTATACTATTAAATGTTTCAATATTTAAAACATTGATATGAGATGTGTGATAACACTCACGATTATATGTGCAAGGGTTAGTTAATTTCGGAGTCATTTGTTAAGATATGTGTAGCTAAACTCCGTTGTCAACGTTTCTATTTTTAATGTCAAACACGATTTATCAAATCATAAATGTCACGGTAAAAGTATTCTCTTTAAAGAGAACAAAATCCTTTTTTTGAACCACTTTTCACACATTACACAGCTTTTATATTATTTAAAAATATATACTTATAGCTTCAGGTCACTCAGCAAGCTATGGAGAGAAATCGCTTTGAAGAATCGAATCCCAAACAAGGTGAACCGACAGAAAACAAAAGTAATCGACATAACCCAAAGGATTTGCAAGCTGACGTGGCAGTGGGCTGGTCACATTTGTTCCAGAACCGATGACCGTTGGGGTAAATGCGTTCTGAAGTGGAAACCGCGTCTTGGCAAACGTAGTGTAGGACGCCCTCCTGCTAGGTGGAGTGACGTCACCCAAAAGGTGGCAGCGGCTAGAAAGAAAGAGCCCAAGATCGAGCTCAGTGGCGGGCTCTAAGGGAGGCTAACATTCAGCAGTGGATAACGGCTGATAATGATGATGATGATATACTTATATGAATTAGCTAAAAATTGTATTACTAACAGACCAACCTATTGGTCTGTTAGCCGGAGACAGTCAAATCTATTGAAGTCTAGCCGTGTTAATACTCGCGGGAAAAAATGCGTGCCAAAGTTGTTTCTTCGATGATCGTTCAAAGAATAAACATGTTTTTTGCGCTCAGTTTAGAATATCTCTGTTCTTTATGTTAATAAATCAGTATAAACTAACTAACGGACCAATAACGAGATAAAAACCCTTATGCAAAAAATATTCTTTTTAGTAGTCCGCGGTGTCATAGATATCGTAAGGTCAAACACTAACGTTTATTTCCTAAAAACTTTATTGCAATGCTTAAATAAGTACGCTTAATAACTGCAATCGAATTAGAACGGCTACAAAGTCGTATAATTTTAACTATATTTTTTATTATGATATTGATATGTAGGGTCGGCAATTCTTTTTATTGTTAAATTTCAGGTGCCTCTTGAGGAGTTTACTTCATTCTGGGAGTGTAATCTTTTCAAGAGAACTATGACTAACCATGGCACCGGTTAGATGTTATCCAATGTTATCGTTATCAAAATAGAAGATTAGATTAAACCCCAATATCGGTTTATGTATATATATCACGGTAATACGCCGTTTCGAACATTGAGAATATATTCGGGGGATCGATTTTACGGTTGTGTTATTGGTAAGGATTTTTATTATTATAATTGCTGTATACCAATTTTAATTTCTTTATTTTTATGCAAAGATTAAGTCTGGTCGGATGAAAATTACCTATCTAATTTAGAAGAACTTACTTTTTATATTAAAAATAACGCATAGTTTATTAAATTTTGTTTTATTTAGTTTTATAGAAACTAAAACAGTTTTTTTATACTTTTTCTTCTATAACGTCCTTTGGAGTTTTCTTCATATATCATTGTATATTTTCAGGTGAATTTGTAAAGATGCCACCGCCAAATCACCCACCTGGACACCCACCACCGCCACACCACCCGCCCGAGCATCCACCACATCATCCACCGGGTGCTCCACCACCGCCCCATCACCCGCCGGGGCATCCACCACCGCCTCACTATCAACCACCACGCTATTAAAATCATGGCAACAAACAGTATAATAAACATTTATTATGATGAATAAATATTTAAGACATAGGGTGAATTAAGTAAAGATATTTAACGTAAAAAAATAACGCTGTGATGTTACTAAAATTAATGAAATTTCTTTAAATTAATAAAAAACCTTTTAGTGAATACTTTGCGCACATTTACGTGATTAAATATTTTTAAATAAATTATGTTACAAAGATCTATAATAAAGCTTTTACATAAATTTTGTGTTTTAATTAAATAATTTGAGACTATATATAGAATAATTAAATAATCTGAGAAATGAAGTTAAACGCTCATGATTTTAAACTATTTGTATTAGATGTATGTATAATCAAGACGAGACATGAATCTACAGATCACTGTAAATATTTTGAATACATCAATAAACTATATAGAAATTGAACATAATGAGCCAAATAAACTTTTCGTTGAAAACCTACTCTTAATGACAGCTTTCTTTAGTCGCGGCATACGAGCAATACATATTGATCGTCAGTTGAGTAAGCTTATCTTATCCTATCTTGACTATCGCTAATGCTTTAAATCTATGCGGCTCTAATCTCGAATTCGTGGAAATGTTAGATTCCACGAATTGGATAGAACCCACGTCCTGTGAGGTCACGCATGAGGACATGCGTGTTGCGTCGAAATTTTAATTTTAATGTAATTTAAAATTGAGAGATTGTCGGCTACGGATGGTCGGGGTCCGGTACGGACGGTATACGGACATGGACCGCAGCTGTCGTCGACTGTTGATTGGAGTTGAGTAATATTGTTCCATCTTTCATGTAAAACCTTTTACGTGTCTTTTTCTGTCATTTATTTCAAACATTTCTATGTTTTTCACGTTCAATCGGGTTTATATCTGAACTATGAAGTAGCTATACATATGGCGTTTTTAAAAACATGATACATACTATACATTATATGTAATGATATAATATTGTATATTATATCATGTTTTTCAACACGCTATTTGTCTCTTTTTGTTCTAATAAGCCTCTGCATAAATTAGAACTATGTTTCAAGTCTAAAGATTGAACGTAATGTGTTTTAAGGAATTCTTTCATTCGTCTTGTTAGGAAATGAATTCATTTCAATTAAGCATTTTGCTTTAAACTTATTTGTAATACTCTTTCGCCATTGTTCATTTAATTTAGACCAAAGTTCCAGTGCCCTCCGAAAAGCAACCCCAAACCACAATGCAACCATTACCAACTTTACACTTGTATCACGTGATCCATGTGAAAACATTTTTTTTTTCGGACCTGTGCTAATAGTCCTTTTCGTGAACAAAGTGTTTCAAATTTCGATTCGTAAATCCACAGAACGTTTTTTTTAAATCTTATATAGTCCAATCTCGATGAAAAAGGCTCACTGTATTCGTTTCTTTGTATTTGGTGGCTTTAGCAGAGGTTTTCGGAAGGCAACTCAACCAAACAACTGAGAGCCTCCTATCATCTTTTTAATGTAGTCGATTATACAGGATTTATTAATTTCGGCCCGGAATTCAGCTCTTGGTCTACTTGAGTGTAGACGGTTTTTTTTTACTGTCAGTATTTTTGTATCGAATAATTGTACCACGAATACAACTCTGACAATTTAAGTTGAGAGGGAATCGCACGTTCCGATTTGCCTTTGTTGTGATCCTAGCTTTACGCTAGGTCCATGATTTTTCACTAACTTCACATGTTTTCCTCATTTAAAAGCAGCGTGCAACGTTGTAAATAATGCAAAGAAACTAGTTACGGAAAGAATACTGCTTAAGGAAATCATTAAGCTTAATTTAATGAGTCTGTATTTACTATATCCCACGGCTGAGCTGACGACTTTTCTATATATAAGAGAAGATTAGGACATAGACCACTTCGCAGCCCCAGTGCAAATTGGCTTCTTATATTGCATCTTTAAAGACAAACCGTTAAGTAACGGAATTCTTCTATCATGTTAAAAGTATTTTAATGTATTTCAGATATACTAGTTTTCCTTTACCGTTGAGTGCAGTAAAACATAACTTAAAATTTACAATAATAAATACGTATTGGTTCCGCCAGCCATTAAAACTCGGTTGTTCGAGTATATTGAATTAAAAGCGAGTAACCAGATAACTTTCTATCAACGACGCTATAAAAATATGAGTTAAAACCTGTAGGCACACCATTCTTTGAGGCAAGATCGAAACAGACACGACGTCACGTCAGTCGTCTCTACAACAAACGTATTTCAGTTACCGAAAAGATATGAACATGAAGATATGGCATTCCTGAATTCACTTAAAAATTTAATTTACCATTACCATTAAAATGACTGCAGCTGATACTTCTTTTATTTTACATTAA
>DWHQ01000993.1:0-11827 GCA_018247955.1 Eurytides marcellus marcellus | reverse complement strand
TGTTTTTGCTTCCGCATTTCATCCGGTGAGTGAGGTGGCCGGTGGCCCATTCCCCTCCCTCCCTCTTGCAAAATTTCCCACCTTAAAGGCTGGTAACGCATTTGCTAGTTCTGTAATCTTGCAAATGTTCATGGGCAGCGGTAATCACTTACCATCCGAACATACAGGTGATCCGCTAGCTTGTTTACCCGCCTGCTCCATAAAAAAAATAAATGACTTAAGATATTTCGTCTAGTAGGATTCTTGCATAGTTCCTCGGAAAGCTAGTTATTCTGCTGCTAAACAAGCAAGCTTTTGCAGCCATTGTTTGTATCTTTTAATGACCCACACAGTGCAGACTGAACATTACGCTGTTTTAAACGAGTACATCACTTGTCAACGTAGCGGTGTCCAGAAGTCTTAAACTACTCAGTTAAAAACTGAGTGGTTTCTTTACGTTGCTTTCCACCGCCCTGTCTCGTCACTAAGTCTCATTTATATAATGAGATTTCAACTCATCGTTCTCAGTGCAGAGATTTAAAAATAAGCAATAAACCCATTTGTATCATATGGAAATATGAAAAAAGGGTCATATCACTGAAAAATTTTTATTGTATATTTAGGTGTAAAATTGTATGAAAGTTAAAAAAGGGAACATTTTTCAGCATTGTTTGTTAGAAATTTTGTTTAGTGTGGTAATATTTAATTTTGGATGCATATTGGCACTTTGCAATTACGGGCAATAGAATAGCAAAGACAATGACGATGTTGCACAATAACCAATTATTGTTGCATCTAAGCAGTGTAACAGTTATCAGTATAAATGTTTGTCTCCATGATCTTATACTGTTAGGGAGTGTGTTATTTTATTAATAACATATTTGGATGCAATCCCCAGTGCACCCGTGTATATGCTCCGGTGATAGTGACAAGGAATATTGAGCATATATATACATGCATATAATGCAAATGGGTTAATAACAAACTTAATATTATTTTATACAGCCTATTGTAGAAAATCACAAGCCATATTGCATAGGTAAGTTTAGTTTAAGTAACGGTGTGATCAGACTTAAGAAAGTAACAATAATATTTTTTGATCTGTTCCTGAAATTCTCCAACAGTGGACCTGTGTGGCAAGGGTGCACGATGAAGTACGGCGTGCCAAATAATGGATGTTCTTGTTGCGTAATCACTGAGTAAAACTCATTTTCACTTATGCTGAAATAATGTTTTATCATAAATATTTTGCCAGGAAAAGTTTAACATTTTAATGACAATTAAAAATTGTATTGTCACTTTATCTCCTAAAAAAGTATGCTCGAGTAGCTTTGGCACAAATTAGTCCATATTGTTGATGTAAACATCATGACTCGTTTTTAAATTAAATTTTTTAACTCCTTTGTGTAGTCTTGGTATTATTTAAAGACAGATTTACTAAACTTATCAAAATTTTAGATGAAAGTTAAAATAATAGCAATGCATTAAATTAATTAATTACTAAATATTTCCAAACATTTAATAAACATACTGAATAAAAGGTAATCGCCGTATATCCTCAAGCTTTAATAAGGTACCAGAGGAATCCCAAACATTAAAGCTGAATGATGGAACCCCGTAACTCAAGTTAAAAAAGATAACACATTCCATTTTGCATAAAGTTGTTTTATCATGTATTTCGCAAGTGATAAACGTCTCTTTTTTAATGTACGACTTGTGTATTTCCGTTTCATTCTCGTAAATACGCCATCCGTCTTTAATTTGATCAGATATTTCTTGAAAATGTTTGATGGAATTTAAAAATTCCTCGGGGCTAATCGTGTGGCTATCCATTTTACACTATAAAAACGTGGTTCCGTCGAGGTGAAATAACATATTTATTTCTATGCAGCTGTAATAATGTAAAATAACAAAAATCGTACATTCAATTCAAACATCATAAATCATAACAAAAAACTTCCAGTTGTTCAAATGTCAAGATGACAGTCAACGAAATCAAAAGCAATAAACATCCTGCCATTATTTAACAACACTTCTTCTATTGTAATGAATATTCTATTCTATTGAAATTATCTAAAGTCGTTACATTTTTGAAGGCAATTTTATTTAATGGATTGATTTCCAATATAACACAATGATCTCAAAGTATATTGTACAGCTCGTTTAACATGATTGTAACGATGTCAACAGGGTTTTCAAATACTGTTTCAACCTTATAGAAAAGTTTAAGTTACTAAACTTATTTTTTACTTTACTACTTTGGCGTCGCATTATTACAAACAAGTTTTTTAACCTTTTAGATGTCATGATGTTTATTTGTGTAACTATTTCTAACTTGGTATTATTGTATTGTTAGCTAATTTAAAATAATTATTTTGCAACCGGTTGAATTATTCAACGGTCATGTTATAATTTTACATTCTTCGAATCGGTAAATTCGAACGTAACTCTATATTTGTATTCAATATTATCGTAAATAGCAGTTCAAATATTTTGATTATACTCTAGAAACTGTAATGTACATCACTTAAGAATAAAAAGTAATCACATTAGATAATGCTATTGATAACATTAGGAAGAGTCAAACAGCGATAAGAAGTAGTATCGCTTGTCTATATGCTATGATAAGTTGGTTTACTTTATTTTGTTCATTACTTAAAAATTGGATATTTTATTTAGTAGTATATTATAGAGTGCGCGTTAGGCACACGTGTGACAATTAAAATTCATAGTGATTGCATCTTGTTTAATAAACGTAATTGGTTAGTAAAATTTTGTTTTTCCGATTTGAAAAGTTATTTGTAACTTTTAAACTTACTTTTTTTTAGTTTAATATTTAATCTTTTTTACACCACGAACACACGTTTCACGTAATTTTTTTCTTCTTCGTATGTTTAAATTTTTATAATACATTCTTTTTTCATCCACCTTTTCCTGCATTTAAATGCATTCTGCTTTCTCATAACCTTATTAATGTGTAATTTAATTGAATGCAAATTTTCATTACAGACTACCATTGCAATGGATGTACTTAAGAAAAATTGGTATACGGAGTCATGTGAAATGTGGCCTGGCGGCACTTTCTCGTTTGAGGTAAAGGAAATTCTGCACAAAGAGAAGTCACAGTATCAGGACATAGTTGTTTGTGACTCCACCAATTTCGGCAGAGTTTTATTGTTGGATGGTATTATACAGTGCACTGAAAAGGATGAATTTTCCTATCAGGTATTTCATTTCTTGTTATGTACAAATAAAAAGTAACACTAAAACTTTTATGTTGTAAAAATGCAGTAATTAGTGCATTCCATTTTGATTGCATGTTTAAATCTTTTGTAATCATGGCATATTAAAATCTTCAGTTTGAGGTGTTTCACTTACACTCCAACACGTTACTGGTCCTAGAATTATTTATTACTATTTTGTATCCATTTTATATATTTTTTAGGATTGTTCATAAATTAAAATTTATCCTGTTGATATACAGTTAAAACATTCTATGTTGATATATAATTAAAATGAAAACTATTTTTATCAAATTTATATTAAAATTTAAATGCCCGTTGTTTCAATTGTTTAATCTATGAAACAATAAATGGTGAATATGTTGTTTTTGATAGATCAGAAGTTGAAATTCAAATGTTGATGAAAAAAAATGTTTTTATACCTATCCAATATATAGCACTAATCCTTTGGTCTATGGCTATTTGAACAAGTCAACAAATGCAATTTCAAATGTAGAATATTAGTGTTAATTTTAAATTCATTCTTTATTAGTAATTTTTGTCTGGGTTTAATAAAATAATTGTTGATGCAATTGCTAACAGCAGTGTATATCCAAAACGGACATTCCATTTTTAATAGGCCAACAATTGTGATTAGTTTATTACAGTGCTAACTGGTGTTTCTTGTTATTCATAATAAAAAAAAATTAACTAATAAAATACTTACTGATTGTAACACTACTTGTTAACAAAGACCTTGCCCTATAACTTCCTAGAAGAGACAATGTTATTAGTTAGATATCACTTTGACAAACTTATGTTTATTTATTCATTGTACATAATTTTATTAAATTATATACTATTTTTCAACCGTTGAAGGCCATTTTTAATTGAGATATTCCTAATGTCTTTGAAAGTCAAATTTACTCAGTAAATTTTTAATTTAAAGTACTATTAGTAAACTATAAATTTATTATAACTATAGTTTATTTATGTAGATTACCTAGCAGATTTTAATAAATATAATACTGTTATTTAACCGTTTTCAATCAATTTTAGTCTCATACGCTAGTGTTTGTCATTTGGATACAGGTGACTGTTTTGATTTTTTGCAGGAAATGTTGTCATTTTTACCTTTATGCAGTCATAAAAACCCTGAGAAAGTCTTAATTGTTGGTGGAGGTGATGGTGGGGTTGCCAGAGAAGTGGCAAAGCATCCAAAAGTCAAGGAAATTGTTCAGGTAAAAATTTTGCATGTCTTATGCTGTTTACAACATTTAAAGTACAAATTTGATGTACAAAATGATTTTTTTCCTTACATATTACATAAAGCTTTTTATCATTTATGTTAGACAAAGTTTTTGGAATGTCAAAATATTTTGAATATGAATAATAGACAAGATAATTGTGTAAGGAAGTCAAGCTAGGCATTTTCTTAACAATAAAATTGTCTAAAGTAAAACTGTCATATAAAATTAGATGTTTGTAAATGTATTATGCAAACATCAAGATAAGGTACAAATTAATTACTCTAATAAACAATTATTATCTCAAAACTTTGTCTCGAAGCAATGTGATAATGGAAAAGTAATTTATGTATGTTTCAAATTGATAATTATTTAATGACATGTGACTGAAACTCATAAAAAAAAACGTTACTCTATGTTAGTGTTTATTTTAAAAAGAAATTGAAATGCAATGTTCAGGCCTTTTTTAAAAAGTGCTATGTTCTTCTTTATTTTCCAAAAGTTATAGTATTATGTAATTCAAGCAGTGATACTCAAACTTTAAGCTCAAATTGCACAAAGTGATGCGCATGAAAAGACAATCTCAAAATACATTTGGACATTCATTATTGTGTGACTTGGAAACTTCAGTATTTGACAATTTTCGACAGTACTTTTTCGTCAGTGCAGAGTCTTTGTGGTTCTTTTAGGTCGAGATCGATGCGCGCGTTGTTGAGCTGTCGAAAAAATACCTACCATTCATGGCGGTCGGTTTCGAGAGCGAGAAGCTGACACTTCACATCGGTGACGGCTTTGAATTCATGAAGAACCACAGCGGGGAGTTTGATGTAATAATCACTGACAGCAGCGACCCGGTAGGCCCGGCGGTGAGCCTGTTCCAAGAGAGCTATTTCTCCCTAATGAAGAGTGCGTTGAAACCCAACGGCATAGTCTGTTCCCAAGCTGGTACCTTCTGGAACGATCTGGATCTTGTCACCAACACCTTGAAGTATTGCCGCAATCAATTTCCAGTGGGTGCCTATGCTTATACGTCGGTCCCTACATACCCCTCAGGGCTAATAGGGTTCGTGATCGGTTCACTAGACCCGAACGTCAAGTTTGACACCCCTCAAATACAGTTTACCCGAGAGGAGGAGAAAGCGATGAGCTTGAGGTATTACAATACTGATATACATAAAGCAGCTTTCACATTGCCCACCTTTATAAGGGATAAACTTGCCTAAACTGTCGCCTTATGACCGGTACTTAACATGCATTTATTTTTTAATAAAAGTCCTAGCATAATAGTTTTGACTAGTACTGTAAGGCTAAGGTCATTTGATCTTTTGTCGAGCATAGATATGTTTTTCAAATTTGATGAAAGATAAGTGATGGTCTATAAATATCATGCCAGATATGATAAGAAATTGACAGTACAAACCTTTTGGCCATTTTAAGGATTGGACCGACACCTAGATAGGAAATTTTAGAAATTGTTGTTAATAATTTATAATACACTTTTTCATATTTGTCTCAGTCTCAGTTATTTTTGGTTTCGTTGTATTTTAGAACGGTGAAATCAATGTGTTGATTGTTAATTTTATCCAACTGAATTTTACTCCTTCTCTACTAGTTTCTGAGGGAAAATATACATTTATTTCCCAACTTATATTTGTAAACTCTTAATGGACCAAGTTTAGTTATTTAGTCATTAAGAAATAATAGGATCTATAAAGAGAATACTCAGAATAAATGAATTTATTTTACATTCCAACTCATTCCCAACTACATTGTATTTGTGGAGAAATATTTTTTTATACATTTATAACTTAGCATAAGTGAATTGAAATATCTCGAAATAATGTGGTGCCTTAAAGAATCGCTCAGTTATAGATGCATTGTATTTTTTTATAATGTTTTTTTGTATATTTTAATGAAATGTTAAATAGGGGGACAATAAATTTTATTTTATTAATATCACATTTTATTTACACCCGTAAATCTGTATAAAGCTAAACATTACTAGAATAAAATAATCATATGTTATTGTGACAGCAATTATAAAGTTTTCATCCATCAAAATAAATGAAATAATACTGTGATTTACCCGTGGCTTCGCTTGTGTGCAATTGGAATTTGTGTCGTTATTTCTTTACCATTTTCTGAGATCAAAACAATCTATGACATAGCTATTCAAAACGTCATATCAATTCGCCATACTTTTATTCACGCTGCTTGTAAAGGATTAACCAAAAAACACTAGCATTTTTAATATTGGAATCCATAATAGTAACTTAATCTTATTATTATTATTGTGGTGGCTCAGTGTCCGGGCGCTTGCTTTTAATTCAATATACTCGAAGAACTCGAGTTCGTTCGAAGAGATCGACCGCCGTGGCTTGAATCGGTAGGGATGACATTATTTATATGTTTGGCATGGATATAACGCAGGTTTTGTGTAGCATGGCGTGTTGTTTACCGTATATGTCAAATACGATATTAGATAAGTTTTTTATCGATTATTTCGAGAGTAATTCTGCGAGATCTCAGAGACTGACATCCTGATGATTCGCGGCTCTGGCCTTGAAAGGTCCACCGTCAGATTTTGACCCCGATCGGCCAACACTCTTAACCCTTAACTTGGCAAAAAAACTCATGAGGGTAGTTAAAAAAATTACATGTATCTTGTGGGATACATTGCCAAGAGCATCCAAGAGCAATACATTACGCTAGCAATGTATCTCTACAGATACATTATCAAGAAAAGGAATAAAGCGGTTCATACACCAAACACTTTTTTTACCGCCAACGAACATAGTATGTTGTTTGGCAAAAGACAGTGTTGTAAGCGTCGACGGTTATACACGCGGTGGACACCGATCGTGATTTTTCACTTTTTATAATTTTTTTTGATGACGTGACGATATGGGCTAATCGCGATCTCAATGGTGAGACGAGTGCCTTTCTCTGTTCGTTAACCAGATATTTAAGATGTCATATTTTTTTTTATAGATCAGGCTGACAAACGAGCAAGCGGCTCACCTGATGGTATGCGATCATCGCCCTCCTGGGCATTTGGAACATCAAAGAACTTGCAAATGCGTTGTCAGTCTTAAAGGAGGGGGAATTTCTGAAAGAGGTAGGGAGGAGGAATGAGAGTGAGAGGGAAGAGGAGATCGGTGCGGGGAGAGGTAGGGAGGGAAGGATTAGGAATGGGCCACCGGCCACCACACTACCCGGATGAAACACAGAAGTAAAAACACTTCCACTGTACGCCGTTTTCTGTGAGATCGATGTACTTATACGGTTCGAGCCGACCCTTTCGGTAGCGGTAAAAACTCATATCTGTCATATCTCTATGTCCTGTATTTATGCTGGTATCATTGCCCTACAAACCGGAATACAGTAGTGCTTACACTTTACTCCTTGCCAGTTAAAATACCGTATATTATATGTCAATGCAGTGGCACTATCCCAGTCGGAGGCTACAAGTGTCCAATCACTTATATCACATTAACAGATTGTTTTACAAAATCTAAAATGTTCCTTCCATCGTTTCCTTTGAAAATGTATGTAGAAGAAATATCATTTACATATACTCTTATACAAATATTGATGGGGGACGTTGGATATTTGAATAGTTCCTTATAACCGAAATACAATTATCACACGATTTTATCAACGCTGTTATTAGTCTAGGGGACATAGGTCACTGGTAGTTATCATTTTGTGGAATTTGATGATCATAAATTTATTTAGGTTAGGTCAATCCTTAGTTAATATCCCTTCTAAAATATTTAAATGTGCTCGTAGGTTTCTTTGTATTTTGTAGATATAGTTGGAAGGCAAGAGTGTGATATAGGCTACGTTTTTCCGAGAAAGTTTTTTGAAAGAACGGTAAAACTATAACAAAGCTCGCCAACCACCATTACTACGGTGGTAGAGCCACGCAGCTGTGCCCGCTGCTGAATGGGCCGGCTTGAACCAGATAAGTACCACGACCTCACAGAAAATCGGTGTAGACTGGAAGTGTTTTTGTTTCCGCGTTTCGTTCAGTGAGTCCATCCTCCTCCCTTGCCTCGTCCCCCTTCCCTTTCCCTTCTTTCTTCTAGATTGGCAACGCATTTGCAAATTCTGTAATGCTGCAAATGTCCATGGGTGCAGGTGAGCAGCTTGCTCGTTTGTTGACAAGCTAAAAACTACTACTGCTACTATTACTGCATGAAAAAAAAACACCAAGTCCGAATGAGCAGGGCTTGATTTGTCAACTTCTCTTAACCAATTAAAAAACAAGGAGTTACTTAATTCTCCTGATTATTTATATATGTCAACCGTTTTTAATTATGCTTCATTTTAATTACATTGTTATACAATCTCGAAAGTCGAAGATGCAGGCAAAAGCATAATATTATTTCAAATTATTATATTGCACATTTGTTGGTTATTTTCGTAGGGAAAAATATTGACTTAAAAAAAAAACGCTGGAATAATGTAAGATAGAACTAGCAAATGTGTTGCCAGCCTTTAAGTTTCTGAAAGAGGGACGGAGGAGAGAGGGAAGAAGGGAGAGGAATGAGAGGGGGAAGATGGAAGGGAAAGTAGAGGGGGAGGAAAAGGGAAGGAGGGGGATGGGCCACCGGCCACCTCACTCACCGAACGAAACGTGGAAAGCATAAACACTTCCACTTTACGCCGATTTTCTGTGAGGTCGTGGTACTGATCTGGTTCGAGCCGGCCCATTCAGCTGCGGGAACAGCTGCGTGGCTCTACCACCGTAAATATACATACACTGATTTTAACATTTCACGATCTTTTGCACTTTTTTGTAACTTAAAACAAAATTTTATGTTAACGTGTTGTTCGAAATTCATGATGCGCAACAAATACAACAAATATGACCTCACTCTTCTAGCTGTGAAAGCTGATAGACAAGTCGCAACTTGTTCGAATTTGCTACAGACTATCTCAATGAATCAGACTTCCGAAAGTATTAATTGAGATGGATAGATACAGCAGTTCTTAATATAAAAATTCATTCACCGCAATTTTTTATCACACCTCGTATTACAATATTATTCCGAATACTTTCGAAACACTATTATAACCAATGTAATCAAACCTTCTATGTAAAATGACATTATGTGATGTGAAAAATATAATCATTTGTTATAATATAAACCTCCCGTGACACCGATTAAGAAAATGAGGCAAGAGCACGTAACGTTTTAAAATGCCCGTGAGTATACCTTCATGACTGAACTTAATTTCTATCGACTATAAAAATGGAAAGGTTGCAAATTAATTGTGTTATTCATCATTCTAAAAGTTATTGTTATTATTTCAACTACATTTTCTTCGATTTGTAGTTATTTAATATGGGTTTCCATAAAATAAAAGGTATTTGGTAAACAATCAGAACATAGATAAGAAACATAAGTAGGTTTAAAAGTTGCTTTTAAAGTTAAAACAATTTTTTTGTGTTAGTTAAAACAAGAGCTGGTGCAATAACATAGATATAGAATAACGGAGCGCTGTTTTGCGAAGTTGAAATTAAATTAAATAAAAATATATACGAGCGCAAGCGCGGGTTTGGACGGGCATGAGTACGTGCGTGCGTGCGTGCGTGTGTGTTTGTGTGTGAGTTTTAGTTTAAACATAATATGATCTATGGATTAGTAGGGTTGTAAGACATTTCAATATCTATCTATAATCTTATCCAACCTAATCTCACAGCAGGCGAGTCCTACAATATGTGTACCAAAACAAATTAAATATAACATAGGATTGCCACGGTTTGACATGATTATCATTTTATGTCCACGGTAATAATGTAACCGCTTTTCAAAATATGTACACGTATTGAAATCGACAAATTGTCCATAAATTCTTAAACGGTAATATGTCCTAAATTAAATTAATTGCCTAACTTTTTAATTTTAAAAATAATAATAAGAAGTAGACTTAATTTATGAACTAAAGTATTAGAATTTTCTAAAAATGGATTGTATTTTGATGAACTTAGATATTCAGAACTTAGGCTCGAAACTGTGACATTGAGATAGTATATTTTTGTATGGAGAAGGAGGCAAACTAGTAAGCAATACACCTGGTGCTTAGCGACCACCGCAGCCCATGGTCGTTTACAACACGAAAGTTGCAAATGCGTTGCCAGCCTTTAAGGTGGGAATTTTTGTGAATAGAACCGAGGGGGAGGGAGGGATGGAAGGTCATGGCTACCAGTCACCTCACTCACTGGACGAAAAGCGGAAGCAAAAACACTATACGCCAATTTTTTGAGTGGTCTAACTATTTATCAGATTTGATTCAGTAGCGGGAATAGCTGCGTGGTTTCACCACCGACAGTATATTCCAAGTCCTATGCGCTAAACTCTCATCGCAGTCTTCTTCCGAACCTAAAACTCATTTATTTGAACTACTATCGTTACGCACCTCTATTTTGTTTCTATTACGCTCGCATGAATGTTGCTACATAACAAGACGCCTAATTAATTCTACGCTATGCCTGTATTTCCTTGCATGTTGATACGTGGTTTAATTGTACCAATAGGACAACCAGTACCAATTAACGTACGATCTGCATATGTGTCGGGTATGTTTGTCTGTGTAATTGCCAATAAAGGGGCTCTCGCTCTGTTTGCCCCAACCCCGACTTACGTTAACAAAGAACAGATAGACCGCTGTTCAATATGTGGTGAAACACTGCTAATTAGCTTTCCTTATTTCCATCTCATTCTTTAATTCGTTTCGACTCTGTTTTTTTTTTCAATATCATCTACACACATGAAAAGTTTATAAACGAAGACTTTTATCAAATTCACAAAAAAAAAAAAAAACTTGAAAATAAAGTAATTTTTAATCACAATCACTCTGGGGCATTAAAAATTTGAATGAATCATCAAATTTAACAACGACAAATGTGACAGTGATTTAAAATTTTATTTAAAGTGACATAAAGAAACGTCTTGTCGTACATAATTTAATTTTAGACAGTTTATCCTTTCACGTAGAAAAAAACCAGTAATATGACAAATGAAAAATAGTCCAGTGTAGGAACTCAAACATTTGATTCGCCTGACTGGAAGGAATAACCGTTAACTATTATATTCAATCGCAACATGAAAGGTCTGGCAGTTGCAAGTTACCAATGTTGCCAGACTTTAAAATGGAAATAAGCTTTATATTCTTAAAGCTTCCAATGGTTGTCTGTTTTATGTTGTATCGTCTCACATATCAAGTCGAATTACCGCTGGTAGTAACTGAGTTTTTAGATATCTCCTGATTTTACGCAAAAGTAGCACGTTAAAGTAATCAACGAGGTTCGTTGGACTTTGCAGCCTTTTTACGGTGGTAGACCCACGCTCATACCGAATACCTATGGTC
>DWHQ01000992.1:0-11828 GCA_018247955.1 Eurytides marcellus marcellus | reverse complement strand
GCACTTATACTGTATAGATCGCAAGAAATGACGATACGGTTACCTCATACTGCATAATTCAAACGCGATGAAATCCTCAAATGTACGTAATCATTGTTAAAAATCATAACATTCCTCGTAGTAGCTGCTGCAACAATGTTACCGGAAATCTATAGTTATCTCGAATCGGTTTCTAACCTAACCTTATGACATTTACAAAGCTACTACACCGGTAGGCCCTATTTCTCTCGATTATACATGGTTTAATTATGTCGAAAGGCGACCCATTATTCATGAAACAACAGCAATGTTGTACAAAGGTCGACCACTAAATTCATTGTTCGACACAAATTCTATGCTTTACATATTTAGATACAGCTATAACAGTAAACGCCCTTGAGATAATACACTTACTTTAGCTTGTAACCAGTCTAGTGTATTTTGTTTTAAAATCACAATGAAAAAGGTTAAACAGAATTTGATTCAATCGAATAAATTAGGTGAATTTGAAAACATTACAGATTTTTAATGCAATGATAAATGTATGCTACTTGAAATAATTTTCAGGTTTTAGTTGGATTTCAATGGTGTCGATATTATGTAAATGTCATTAGATAACTAAGATCGAAGTGCTTACGTAAACAATACAAAATATAACATTAAACAAAGTCTTACCTTTGAAATCCGATAATTATCTAAGAAACCCAATGGAAATTGCACATTCCGTACTATAACTTTATTATTTTATTTACCCTAGGTCCTGTTATAAAAAAACTTACTGAATTAAAACATAAAGGCCGGTAACGAGATAGTTGTGAGAGATAGTAGCAATTGTGTTATGAATAACAAGTTAGCTTTTTAATTAAGCTTAACATGTACAGCTACATTTTTACAGCTATACAATTTTTTTTGCAGTTTGTTTCAGTTTACTTCGAACAGTATATAATTAAATTGAAACTAACTTAAACGTTAAAAAAGCAAAATATTGCCAAAACGAACGAATTAAAGGAAAACAGAAATAAATAACTCCATAGCAATTATTGGATTAACTTCATTATTTTAATAAGAAATAGTAAATTAACAATTAAAGGCAGGAAATATCGAAATATTAGGCCAGCTATCTGTTGCAACAAAGGAGGTGTTATTTACTCATGCGAAAAATATCAATGTCATTTCCCCGTCACACCGACAAATTATGTCGTGTTAATTTTGGCAAATTAGCGCGATAGTAGGATGTTGTTAGAAGCCTCTCATGGGAACCGTTTGAGAGGAAGCGTAACAGAGTAAGAGTTAGATCGAGCAGGAAATTGGGATCCGGACCGAATGCAGAGTGCCGTAAAAGGATGTCAATTTCGCAATTGCCGCGAGAATGGGTCCGTAAAAACATTTTCTTTTCACTCGGGTCTCATGTCCGTCCGACGGACTCTGGATAATTACCATTATCAACTCTCCGATCGTCTTAATATTACGAAATGTTTACACAACTAAATTGCGGTGCTGAATATGTGTTGGATTTCTTTCTCACTTCGCGGATTTTAGTTTAACTTTTATCTATTTTGCATTATTTATGTAACACTCGTTGTCGAGTTTGGTGCATAATTGTGCATAATCATCAATTATGTAACGTTGCAACGGTACGATTTGTTAATAAAATATACAATTGCTTTTTCTTTTAAACATATTAGTGGAAAATATGTTGTCAATTTAAACCTCTGAACTACTACGGCGGGATCTTAGTACAGTTAATTTTTTTTATCGTTCTGGCTGGCTGCGAAAGATCATTTTGAAAATTAAATACGGGCAGCCTTTATCAAGTTTGAACAATAAAAGAAGAATTATTCAGACAATAGCGGTCTAATAAACGTAAAATGTTCCTCATTAGCACGCGAATCGCCGTGTTTGTTAGAATTTGACTCGTTTGAAGCCAATTTAAAGTGCAGTTTATTTACCCATCTATTCAGTTTAAGAGAATAATCCGATCTGTTTTATTTATTGTGCTGTACCAAGATGTCTATCTCTGAATAAATCTATTTCTAACTCATTTATATCATCATCGTATCATTTTTGCTGTCGGCGGGCCACCAGTATTCGACCGGCGGGCCGCGGTCTGTGCATCTATGTTTTACGATAACTCGCAATTTATCCAACCTAATAAAAGGCAAGACCAAAAACAAACACATCATTATATAATCCGATTATGTCTATGTCTTCTTATCTATTTCTATGTCTATTTATCAACTATGTCTGTGTAAAACTAATAATTTAAATTAATTCAAGAACATTTAATTACATCAGACGCCATAATAATCAGAACTTCGCAAATATTAGTGAATACTTAGGAATTTATAGTTAGACTTACGTAATGACGTATATGTGTTGGACTACCCTGTCATCACCCGGTCATAACCACAACGTAGGTGATAACTTACGTTTTCTGCCATCACAGTAATATATCGATAAAAATTCTAATAAAATACAAGATATTTTTTCGATTAGTTAGATATTATCCGCATCCCTTGCCGATTTCTGTGAAATCGAGTTTTAATTGAGTTCATTTTGTTTCACGTAATTATAACTAGGATTTTTTCTTTTAGCTACTTCCATCGCATGAACGGGTTCGGCGTGGAGCCTCGTGCCGCGCCTCCTTCCCCGGTCCAGTCGGACGTCGCAGAGGCTCCCCTGGGGGGACTCTTCGACAAGATGACCACTCAGCAGGGAGGGCCATTGCGCCTGCCTGCCTTTCCACCCATGTTCGACATGAGCTCAACAAAGGTGAATATAGTTATTGACACAATACATAACGAACAGAAAACACAGAAAACGGCGTGAAGTGTTTGTACTTCCGTGTTTCGTCCGGTAAGTGAGGTGGCCGGTGGCCTATCCCCTTCCCTGCCCATTCCCTTTCCATTCACCTCCCTCTCTTCCCTTTCCGCTCCCTCTCTCCTTCTCCCTCTCTCTGACTCCTCCCTTCCTCTCGCTCGTCCTCCCTTCCCCCTTTAAGGTTGACAACGCATTTGCAAATTCTGAATTCTTGCAAATGTCCATGGCGGTGATCGTTTACCATCAGGTGAGCCGCTTGCTCGTTTGTCAGTCTACTCCATAAAAAAAAACATATCCTTAGTTCCTTAAGACCTATTGTTGTACAAAAGTATTGTTAGCCTAGATACGTATCTAGGCTACTACGTACCAAGATTTCACACCATCCAGTGCCGTCGTAATATATTGTCAAGAAAATGCATATATACAATTGTAACCTTGTTTTTCATATTATGTCATTGCAAAAAACGTTGCAGGTTCCTTTCAGTATTCACATAAATTGTGGTTCATTCACAAAACAGCTGTATACAATTAGCATAGGTTGAATAAAATCTGAAAAGGCCTTCAGTTCTTCTTACGATAGCACACCAGGAACAGGAAACCCATGGAGTGTACGTGCTGTCTATGCGAAATGTTGACGAGACAATTTTATTTTTCCTTTTCCTTGTAACAAAGGAATACGTGACATAGATTGTTTACATTGCCTCTCTATAATAAAGACTTTAACTGTAATCTGAACATAATTTCAAAGTTATTAGTGATTTTTTTTTTACTTTCTTGTACTTGACAATAACTTAAAAATCAATAACTGCGCATCAAAATCTGCGAAACTGTCCACTACCTGACGGACTTACTCTTACATAAACAACAATAATATCCTTAAACTGTTGTTTCACAACTCTTGATGCACACCTACTATTTTGTTTACTGCTTTAATTAAACTTGAATGATATCAGCAACGATTCCATTCACCAAATATAAAATAATAAGCAAACCGCTTAATGGCTTCAACCTTCGCCGTTAAAAGTACAAGATTCTCGTGTAAAGGTAACAGAGTAAAAACAAAAAAAAAACAAAGAAATAAGAATTAAAAACTTTATTTTATGATTTCCGTTCATCGCACCATAATTCACTCCGTACAAAGCAACGACTCCTGCCCCTATGAAATAATTTACGCTCAGCTGCCCTCGCGTTTCATAAGAGCGTCTTTAAAATTCATATTAATTATTTATACGGGTGCTCACTGACCTTCCTGTTTTAATTACGCGCTGGCGCGCCGTTTCATAGTTCACGGCTGTGATTAAAATGTCTCGGGCCGTCGTTATGTTCATACAGCACTATCGCCCCGCCATCACCGCCGTATGCTAATTCCGAGTGCTTTGGAATCATAAGCGCGATGAGCAGCGCTTCCTCTCCACCGATTAGTACAGATAAGGCGACCTTTACACTTACGCTGGCCGGATGACGCCGAGTGAGTGATAATTGCGTGGCGCCGTTAGCTTTGGCGCACGCTCACAATCGGCCAGGATTATACAGTGTCGGAGCCATAGGAGCGTTTCGGCTCTCCACGGCGGCATGAACTGGAGCTGCACTAATTGGCGACGGCACGCGCCGGGCATGCGCCCCGCGACACGCTAGTGATGTGAAATTGTACAGGTCTTTAAAAAAAAAAGCGAGTGGTGAACAAGCGACCAGTTTTACCGGACGGTGAGATCGCTGGCCATGGCCATCGCCTATTCCTAAGAAAAAGTGAGCATTTTTGTTTTAATTGACCATCCGATAGTAACGACCACCCAAGGACGACCACAGGAAGGATTCCGACTTCGATTGGACATCTAATAAGTAACTGGGTTAAAATCAAAATGACGTCTGTGCATTCTACAATGGTCTTTCTTATGCTAGTTGGCTCGTTTACGTTAGCTTGCTCATAAGCGAATATGGTTAATGAAATCGTGCGTACGGCTGTAATAAACACGCATCGGATCTCCGTGTTAATCAAACTTTCTAAGTGAATCGATATCGAGCCGATGATCGTCCGATTCTCGCCACGGATGCCCTGGGCGGGGCACTACACCAACAATGCTACTCGCGCACAATTCCCTTCTCGTAAACGCATTCGCCGTTCACTTTCTAAATTCGATCGTATCTACTTGCAATATAAACACGATCCCTGATACCTCATCCTTGTATGGATCTATATATACTGAGTACGCTTAGAGGTCAGTACAGTCCCTAATACGTGCAACTTATTCCTATACAAGTTAGAGAATAAAATACTAGAGCGACATCGTCATTTGAGTACCACCCCAGTCAATGATTAAGAGATGGAAGAGATGGAAATGGGGTCTAAAACACCTGATTCATGTCTTACTTTTAATACGTCTAAGAAGAACATAGACTTCCCCATTGTGCAGAAAAATGCCATATTAAAGTGTGACGGGGTTTCATGAGCCCTGCGCCGCATGATAATTTTAGAGCACGGTTTGAAAAGCCCAATACCGCAATGAAAAGAACAGGAAATTTTAATCCACATCGAACGTCTTTATTTATCTTATCTTGACTGACGTTGATGCTTTTAGCCTATGCGGCTGTTAGCCTATGGGGCTTTAGCCTGTGCGGCTACATCGAACGTACTAATCGGTAGTTAATATCAACTATCGACCCGTACCTTAGCCGAAGTACTAGGGCGACATCAGCGTGAGGATTACCTCAGTGTCGATTACCAGCACATTCTTGGTTCGACACTTAAAGTTGAAATAATGCACTGGTCCGCTCGCTTCGCGCGTTTCGCTCGGCTTCGATCAGGCTTTTTTAGCGCGGGCGGGCAATTAAAAAAGATGGATCGCGACTTGACCCGCGCTCGCGGAGCGTGTCCGAACGTTATTATGATGAATGCCCGCCACTTACCAGCGGGCCCCATCTGATAAAGCCCGCGCTTGTGCACTACTTGGCCGGCTACCGAGTAATTGGGTTTCTAAATGTCACAGGTCGGATCACATCGGCTGCGGTACGCGCAAACACTCGTAATTTAACTTAAACAGGGGTTAGGAAACCTTAAAATGAACCGAGTCCGTGGTCACGAGACACTCTGTTGAAGGACCAGAGAGTAGAGGGTTCGAAACTTCGAGAAACTTCAAATTAAACGCAATAAATCCGTAATTTTTTTGCATTTTAACAAGGTCTAGTATTCGCGTAAATATATGAAATCATTACGCTACTTAGTGACGCGCAGAAGGTTGAGAATAAACTAACAATTTATCGGGTAAATGAAGTAATAAATTTGATTTAAAACTAAATCTCCGTTGAGGATATTGACAGTGATAAGCAGCAATTTCTGTCCTGATCTTCCGAATTCTTAAATATGAGCAGTGATCTGTCAATCACGCGTGAAACCTGTTATAAAAAATAAATTTACGTTTAGGTTAAAAAAAACTGATAATACAAAGTAATAGTGAGCATTTTTGACGAGTGTTTGACGCAAATGCTAAGCTTCCCGGGGTCGATTCCCACCCGGGATCGATATTTGTACTACCTACAGATAATCGTTTTCAGATCTGGGCGTTTGTCCGCGTGAAATTTATATATGTAAAACGCTTTTATAACACAAGATATTTCTATCTTAAAATAGCGGTAGCGATTTTTTTTAAATGATATAAAAGAATAAATTTTAAATTTGCTGCAGATTAAAATTTTGCCACAATCAATATACCGTATATCGAAAACATTAGCATCTATCTATCCTTATTTTATACAAGTAAGATTCAACAGGCGACATAAACGACTGTGGGGAAATGGCCCAATACGCAGATCCGTACCTGTAGTGCTGCATGCCCGACTTGAATTCTTCGGAACTCACTCGATCAATCGGAATCCGACCGGTTCTACATTACGATGCAATAATGCTGTCTTATCAGTTATCTGCAGCCCACACGTGTGTTAAAGCCTTGCCTTTCGCCGGTGACATGCTATTCTCACGCCGCCACCTGCATCTGCTACCACTACCCGCTGTACTAGGTATTGGCTGAATCCATCAAAAACTCGTGGAACTGGCTTGTATCAGCATAACTATTTCGCAGTGTTTCTTGTCGTTTCAATCGGATAATCCGTCGGACATCGATTCGATCTAAAAGTCCCTCATGAGGCGACCGGAGATAACCGGTTCTCATTAATTGTACAATCTTCAATGGTCTGATTCTGATTCTTCACTGTCTACTGCTGGTTATCTAACGGTTATCCAGTGACGGATCACAATAGGAAAGAATATGAATCGAACAGCTCCTTGTATCAGTGCAGTGCCGACAGCGATGCAATTTAAAAATTCGATTAACCGTTTAAAGATAATATCGCAAAATAATATTCTAAATCTGAGTAAATAAAACCGTTTTCAAAGTTTAGGTCTGCCGATGTGCACTGAAGTGTTTTCAACTAACAAGCTTAGTATAGACGAAGTCTATTCCTGGCAATGGAATAACACCTATCAGCCGTAATTGAATTCACTTTCCTACACGTAACTGAAAACGTTGAAATAAACTCGGGAAAATTAAAACAAATCTCGAAAAAGGCATAGAAATCGTTATAAGGTCACGTGGAGCGTAAATTTTTTACGTGGGTTATGACGTATTAGTTCATGGGCTTCCATTCAACAGACGCTGTTGGCGATATCGCGTGTGGGCCGCAGCGGGAGGTCGAGGCGCAAGAGGCTGGGGCCCGGCGCGGCGGCTGAGCATTCGCCTCTGGACCTCTCGGCGGCGAGCGAGAGTGCTGCAAAGAGGGCGCGCCTCTCGGCTAGCCCCAGCACGAGGAGTGATGGAGACGATAGAGACCGCACCTCAAACGAAGGTAAGTACTAATCTCCTTCTATGATAATGATTTACTTTTATGAATCAAATACTATTGAAAATTTACTTGTTTTTTGTACACAAAAATGTAATTTTTGAGTCGATGATGTATTCGAATAGGTGCGTATTTTTTGACCGGATACATGGAGTTTATATAAAAACATGGATGTTTTATCAAAAGAATATTATTACCAAGTGAACGTATGACTCGTATATCCTCATTATGACCACCCTCTGTCAGATATTCTTTAAAGAATAGTGCTTATACATTATTGCCAGTCAATAGAATAACTGTCAATGGGACTCCTCAATAGAGTCCTGTTATATAAAACTAGCGTAAACGAGAACCATCATGTCGTCAAGCCATTCATAAAATACCCACTTATCGTTACGTTATTAATTACTAGGTTTTGCTGGCTTTTCAGATTTCCATTTTCCGAGGAAATTATTCTGTGTTTCCTTCTGTTTAACTATATTTATGCAAAACCTGAGTTTAACCCGTACCTTGTTTCTCCATAAAGGAAAAGCGAACTAACAATCCAACAAATATAATTTTGGCATTAACAATTGGTAAGGATACGGCGATATCAGCAGTATCTGGACATCTCTCATACATCTTGATCGATATCTTCACACCGCTTTATAGATATTAATTGACTTAAAATAAGCATCTATTAGTATAGTTTATCAATCGTTTACTTAGAGAAGTGTTAATATATTTAACAATCTAGGTAATTTTACTCTCACGTTTAACCCACAGTCGATAAAACCCTATATTATTTATAACACATCTCTTGTTTATAATAAAATAACCTGTTGCTATTCTGTAGGTAGCAATATAATGTTATAGTTAAAGAAACATATGTATGTACAGAACAAGCCTTATTAAACATTCATTACTCTATTATTCACCTTCGTAACTTGAATAAAAACGATTTAGCTTCTTGAACGTTCCCTATTACAAGTCATTCAACATCACATAAAAGCTTTCAATCAAAATTGATCGGCAAAAAGACCGCAAGAAAAAAAATGCTGCGACAAAAACCGAGATTGGGTTTAGTGAGAAATTGAATGTAATAAAAGGCTAGGTCTATTTTCATGTATATATTAAAAGGTTTATGTATTAGACCCGCCCATCACGAGTCCTTTTTCTTAGAATATGAACTGAAAATAAATTTTACTAAAATACAGACTTATACAATGTGTTTATTTTATCATAACTACAATAAATTTTTTAACATAGACTTTTCTTTCTGTTTTGGGCAATACTTAACAAGCTTACCTCACCAACTACCAAACAATCCGAGCACATAGAACTCTATTAGACTGACCATAATAATAAATAAATTCAAATGCCTCGACGGTACCGTATTTTTTTTTAATTTTGTACAAGGCTTACACTGATTCAGCCAATGATCGTACACACGTGTGCTCCTAAAATGTTTTTTTTTTTAATTTCTATATAATCGTTACAAATAAAGACTCTATTATGTACAAAAAACGACTCATTATTGTTTGTTATTCTTGTAGACCGGAGTGAAGCACGAGACTGCCTATGCGCCGAAGCTCGTGCCCGACTATCCGCCTGGTCCGTCGACGATGTCTACGACTTCGTCAGTTCCATAGACATCTGTGCTGAGTACGCGTCGGTAAGTACAGTTGCGTTCAGCAATTCTAATACAATTAATTAGGGCGTGATTATACAGAATAGAGCCGACTCGTATAAAAAAAAGTTTTTTTTTTTTAATTTATCATTTTTGTTTCGTAATCGGATGTTGCGAAATAATTTGTTATAGTAACACATCTTTATATGTTTTCTTGCAACTTTGTCTTTATTTTGTGACGTTAAGTTGGTGCTCAAATACCTTATACGACTGCTTCTTCAAATGCAGACAAACTCCTTATTTAAATTGTTCGAAACGTTTTCGTAGTAACAATAAAAGGACTTAACAGATTCATATCGAAAAAAAAATAATATCGTGTATTCGTAATTAAAAACAGAGCTCGAAACGTCGCATTGCGTTTTGTTTTAAGTTCATAATATTATTAAAAAAAAATCAGTTTTTGCAATTCTTCCGTCTTCAATTACCTAAACAAACATGTTGTGTAATACGCCTCGATTGCGTACTATTTTTATGGGGGCTCGGTTCAGCTATTCACCGCTTACAGTACTATTGTACTACATTGTATAATGAAGTGCAATCAAGATGCATAATTACGAACGCCGCTCGGGTATTAACACGGGTAGCCGGTGAACGGCTGTAATAAACATTATATTACTTTCGTGCAACGCACTAAACCAAGGTGTCCATAAAAATCTATACAACCCATTGCCCTTAATTAACAGTCACATAGGAATTATCATAAATTCGATCTCTGAAATCTATTAATTATTTGCTACATTTATCGAACGTTCAGCATAGATCTTTCAAGTAATTTTCCAGTTACGAAATCTCCTACGCCTACTAAAAACTACTTAATATAAATGACATAATCTCAATTATAATATTAAATATATAAACTTTAGTAATGATAAATAATTTATATGGTCGTATGTTTATCATGTTGTGATAACTATATTCATAAATTTATATAATAATCACAACTATAATATGGTGACACTTATATGTCATAATCCATCGATAAGTGTATATGCATACTCTAAAGACACAACTCTCTTTAGCAGTCGGGTTAAACCAACGGCAACTTACCTCCGCCATTAGCTCTGATCAAAAACTATTGGACGGTGTCCAATCACAATAAAACCGCACCGAATGAGCGGTTCAAAGCGCCTTACGAAGTCGTCAGCCATCATTACAAGAGGCGGGAAAACGCCACGCCATCACCCAAAGCTGTAATCATTAGCTCACACGTGATCGTTGTTTCCAACCTTCGGAGCGAATGTCCATTCAATCTTGAACCCCGCTGCACATCGAACACGCCCTAATTCATACTCGCCCCACGTGTCTAACTATTCACGCTACCGATAGAGTCGCCGCCGATGAAGCTTTTAAGCTATAGACATACTACACGATCTTTCCCACGCCCTTGTTAACTTCCAACTTCTGACCTTAAAAAAACTTATTCCACAGTTTTTTTAAGGTCAGAAGTTGGAAAACCCATGCTTGCGGTAAGTTAAAGAATATATAGTGTGTTTTTGGCCTGGAATTGGTTGAACTCGTGCTAACGTTTAACACATTATTTTAGGGCAGATGTAATCTCGCGACTGACTGTCCACATTTAAAATTGCAAAAATATAAGGACATTACGCCTGCGACAATTATAGTATTGTATTGTTACTTCAAATTTCGTGCCCGTACGAGTAAGTCCCGCTTACCATCAAGCACTCGACTAGCTTTTCTCATTACTAATCCTCATAAAATATACCACACTTATGGAATGACGCGGGAAGTTTCAAACTTGTCAACTAACCATCACTTTCTTAACGCAACTAAACAAATATACCACTATACTCGTAGGATTATAATAGGCTGGTGGATACTTGTGGTGTTTTTTCTAACATCAATACATGCTTGCAAAGATTAATTAAGATGTAATGTAAGAAACAAATTTTGGGAATTTTATCCGACAAAGATTATTTTCCAACGATAATTATACGATGCTTGTTTCATATAGTGGAAGCTTTTGAGACTGGATTGTCGTGATTACCTACCTGCCTCACTGTCATATACAACTCTCAGTGGAATATTGGCTCTACATCATAGTTATAAGTAAAATATTGAACGGTGCTAAATAGAAATAACTAGTAAAGGATATTAAGAGTTGTATTTATTGTTCGCAGTTAACGATTGTAAATACGTCGATCGCTACTGAGTTAGCCACTAGTTATGGAAGCACTAGCCGTTTATTAAAGACTCATAAATCGACTAACGCTCGAAACAAACACTCTCGCTAATAATTGACTACTTACAACTTGTTCAATAATAGGTTTTATTTCACCTAGTTGGAATTAAACAGGTTTACTCAACAGCGATTACAGTTGATTTTATATAATACAGTACTTATTTTTACCATTCATCTTACGGATGGGATATACGCTTGCCTTATATATATTATAGACTGTAACTAAGTGTCACTTACAAATCACTGATAAACCAATGTCAAAGTCAAAGTCAAAATTCTTTATTCAAAATTGGATTGGTTTACAATCACTTTTTGACGTCAATGAATCTA
>DWHQ01000991.1:0-11829 GCA_018247955.1 Eurytides marcellus marcellus | reverse complement strand
TTCTGTGAGGTTGTGGTACTTATCTGGTTCGAGCCGGCCCATTCAGCAGCGGGAGCAGCTGCGTGGCTCTACCACCGATAAAAGTGTAATCAAAAGCTCTCAAAGTAATAATTTCCTAGGCGGTGCTATACTGCATACTGGATAAAAATTAGGAAAAGTTTTTCACAGCCATCCATAACATTTGAGTTATGTAACGAATGGAAAAAGTATCCCGGTTTTACTGCACCGACTTTAGAATAATTGGGATAGGGCTGATTGAGAATACCAGCTGTTACCTGCGGATTTACTCTTGTAAAATCCGATCTTAGCTGTTCTGACCCATCTCACAAAACCTATGAATGCTCCGTAAAATTTTGAGTATTAGTTTAATTATGAAGTTATGACGAAAGAGCATATGCATGTGAAAATAACAGTCACTACTTTTACCATACTTATGCAAAATGTTATATCATTAAAGCATTATAACCATTGCTACAGGGTATAACGGCAAACCAAAACGCACCTTTCAACTTTGTGAAAACTTCCAGAACATTAGTTCATACAAGATTCAAGACCACATATTAATGAAAGGTTTGTACTAGTAGTATACTAGAAGAATAAACCTTTCGGTAATATGTATATGTAATTATGTGAGTTTTGTATACTGCGACAGGCGAATATTTTCACCATTCTCATACTGTCTCGTGCCGATCTTGGCTTGACGTTCATCCCTCTCAACATACAGGTATTTCTAATGTAGACGAGTGCTACGTATCTATATTTCTGTGTTATGTATCTAACTTTTGAACTTCAGTCTGTTCTGTCACCTAAAGGTGATGCAAGTAATTTACGGATTTCATCACTAAAACAGTTGAATAAAATCCTCAAATTAGTTTTATTATACAACTGCGTATTAGTATCGATTTTCGCTATTATTATTCAGAATGATATTCTTAACATCAGGGCGGGATTTAGGGGCTTTAGGGCAGACCCCGGAGAGACTTCGAAAAAAAAAATCCTCCAAATGTATTTATTTATTTTTGTTTATTAAAAGAATTTAACTGGTTTTTTATTTAATTATTAATTGAAAAACTTGAAAAATTATGTATTTTATTTGGAAAATAGCTACGGGCCCGGGGGCCTCCACTCCTTTCGTTCGTACGTTTTTCGTTGCCCTAAGTCCTCCGGACTTATTTAGTGGTTGCTAATTATCGGAAATGTCTTTTTTTCATTTGTTTGCAACACTAAATAATTTATCGTCTAACTTATTATAATGTCGATGTTCTTAAGGTTCTTAAGGCAGGTGTGGAATAATTAGTATTTTCACCTGCTTTTCTATTACAGTAGTTAATTATATAGATATTACAAAAAAATTGGATGCCGTAAGGTCGAAACGTGTGTGTTTTTGTGCGATTGTTATCGTAGAGCCATAAAAATGGATTACCTTGATAACGTTAATTTCCCAAAGACAAGTGTCTGACGATAATAAGCAGGAGAATTTTGAGACGTACGTGCGTGTTAACTATATTAAGTAATTCATGGGTGCTGTTTCATAATATCAAACATATTCATGTCCTTCGAGTTCTATTCATTTAACACACTTTGTCTTTTATAAGTAGTATTTTACGCAAAGGATGTTTGATAGATCTTTAAAAATACGTAAATATGAGAGTTCTTTGATCACCTTGTCATAAACTTATAAAATATCAAAGTTTTGAATGGTCAAAATGTTTACTTTTTAGCTAACCACAGTCTGAGGTAGTAGTTTTGAGTTTTTGCATAAAAATTCTTGTGAAGCACTATATTGTTATGAGTAAGCTCGTCGCTTTACGCGACTTACTCATCTTGTCACTTGATTTCGTAAAAAAAAAAACTGTGAAATGGGAGGTTAAAGCAATTCTAGGCATCTAGAAGCCTTAGAAACTAGATCTTAGCGGTTCGATGATGTGTCTAAAACATACTTAAACGTTTCTTTAACCTAGAAAAAGGCATTTCTGCTCATAGGCAAATTACGTAGACCGGTAAACATTTCATAAAAAAATAAGTTTCCCATCAAAATTATGTTTACTATTACATTTGCTTATACTATATGTTTTAACCGTGTCCTGTTAGCGAATAGTATTAGAAAAAAAATTCCGATGATCACAGTGTCGATGACTTGTAAATTAGCGGACATATGTCCGATTGTACACCATGTGATAAAGTTCATTCCAGCGTTGCTCATAGATAATAAATGGCGCTCTCGAAAACGTATTCGGCTCATGTGTTGCCAAACAAGAGCACGTTAATGTGCGCTTGATAGTTTTACAGCCAACTTGCCCCCAGTGGTCGACCGTGAACCCGCAGGGTTACGTTTATCTGTTTAGCATCGGGGCCCACTATTTCGGCAGATGCTCGCTAAAAAGGCGACTGATAAACGCGATACAAAAAAGGGGAAAAAACAACCTAGAGGTATGCGGCGGCGCGTGCAGGAGTTCACGAACATGTAATTTCTCGACTAATAAATAGGGCAGTGCTCACTTTAAATTTATCGAATAGGACCGACTGACCGATGAACGGTTTCAAAGGCATCGCGTTACAATGAATTGAGTATTGACGTAATATAAGATTCAAACACATCCATTTGCATTGCATGAGTGACATCGAGTTCGGAATGCTGAAAATCGGTTTTTTAATGTTCAAAGTTTTAGGGAAATAATAGTTGGAGTAGTTTAATTCTTGTTAAAGCCCGAAAAAAAGGCAAACATCCCCTTTTTCCATTTTCGAAACGCTAAATAAAATTTATTCGTTAATACAAAACCGAAAGATACGCCTCGAAGGCGTTTAACGTAATCCCGAATAGACGTTATCGCCTCGCTCACCGCGGTCCAGGCGCCCCTTAACCGCCCAAATACTAATAAAACCAGTTCGAATCGGTTCGTCGAATGGCCTCTATTTCGAGAACACCCGCCGCGTCCTTATCGGGCCTTTGCGTTTCTTGCTACGACCTACGTGTACAGCGGAGCGAGGCTTACACCCTGCTGTACCCCCGTAATGCGGTATGTGACCTACCTCCTCGTACTCGCCGACTTCCATATAAATATTCGAGCCAACGTCATTTTAGGTAGACGGCATACGTCCCGCCAAAATTATTTGCATTGTAATCACTGTTACATCCGGAAATATCGTCGTATTATATATTTTGTTAATGCATGTAGAGGTTATATAACAGCCTGTTGGGAAGTAATATAAAAATATTGACCAATTTTAAACGGCGATCAAAATATGATTTTCTAAAATAATGGATTTAAACTCTGTAGCTGTTAGAAGTCTTTGTCATAGAAGACTTGCGATTTATGGTCAAATTTACAAGACAAGTATGGCGGTGGTACATTTGGCGGTTTGCGGGCGGTTGCCGTGTTGCCTTGAGCCACGGGCGTGCCAATGACTCGCGGGCCTTGAGTCCGCAGACAGAAAACGCGGGCCTCACCGCTGCCCCGCTCTACTGTCTATAATCTATAGGTACATACTCTATTTTTAATACGCCAACGCCGTAGACGCACAGCATTGGCAGTAATTTGTCGTTTATAATCTGTGGAAAAACATTATGAAAATCAATCGGTATCGCAAGAATGAATAAAAATATCCGATTTCTTTAAAAAAATTTGCTTGTTTGGAGGGCTAAAATGAAAATATTAATCGGATATATGTAATGGAGTGTTCAAAAGAAAGATTTATGCCATTACTTATGAATTACGAGTAGAGGAAGAATAGAATATAATTTTGCTCCAAAAATTTAGGGTTTTTTTTTGAAAATTAAATCAACTTGTGGCTATTTAATATTTTTGAGAAAAAGAGTTGATGATTTCAGGCATATCTATTTATTTTCTCCACAAAACAGATAATTTGACATTATACGTACAATAATTATTTTGTTCAAATGAGACGTATTGTGTGAGACTAATGCACCAAACTAAGCTCGAGACTTGTGGTATCGAATCATCAGGTCTCCACCCCTTGATAGTTTGACAATGTAGTACCAGAGAAAAAATGATTAAAAAATATAAATGTTGTAAAACATTTACTTGCAGTCGTAGACTATAGACGTGTTACTAAGTTTTTTCGTAAAAAATATATATTTTTTTACTTAATGGAATAAGCACCAACCGATCATTTCAAGGTTGTTGTTCACATTCTAAAATAATCAAAGTATATTTCGCATTGCTCGAAGTTACGATAATATTTTATCAGATGATAAAGATTCTGCTAATGCTACTTAAAAGGCTCGCAACTGTATAGACTATGCAGATAAACTTAGTGACACTATATGTAAGTTATATGTTCAATTTAAATAAGTAATAAAGTTCAATTCCAAAAGGCCAAAAAATTTGTTTCTAGTAAAAATAATTCTTGATGAGTGAAGGCAATAAATGTCATGAAAACATAGTGTTTTTTTACTATGGTTACCAATGCAATAAGGAATGATGTTAATAATATTAATAAATTATACAATAACTAATGTAGTAAAACTTTTATGTCTAAAAGTAGCTAATGCCCAGGTGGTTGATCCAATGTAACTGATTACCTTCGATTACACATACATCTATAGTAATCGTAAAGTTGCAGTTGCTTTGCCAATCTCCATATGAATGTGACTGAATCTGAATCGGTAACTTTGCTTAAGACGAAAGGCAAAGGTACTTAGTTAATCCGGACTACCGTAAAATTTATAATTCCATAGTTATATTAGTCTGATTTATGTAAGATAAACTTATTGTACCTTGAAGTCTTGCACCCTTAATGTATTTGGGATTCAATTTATTAATTTTAGGCTCCCAAGCAGGTGGTAGTGCCCAACCATTTTCTCTATTGATGATGCATATTTCTTTATTTCAATAGTCTTGCGCTCAAATTTTTTGGATGTATCGGTGATCCTTTGCGAGAATTCGAGCATCATTAAACGTATTATAATGGTCGATACCATTTAAAATAAGGTCACAATTTGCAGTCTTCTTCAACCGTCGGTGCTTTATGTCTGACATTATGACATTAAAATTCGGCTCTGCACTGCACTCGTCAGCCAGTGATGTAAGATGGTATAACTTTATGCTTACTTATTACGCTGGCGACAATGCCCTACAAACCGTAGCAGGGTAACGGTTTCATATAATTGCTTGGCCCTAGTATAACTAGCAATACTGAGTACTTCTCGGATTTTGCAGGCTGTAAATGAATCATATTACCTATTTTTACATTATACACCTAGATTACTATACACAGTTGATATACGCTATATTTTCCTTTCTCATTGGAGGTATGTTAAAATATTGGCGGGCGCTTATCACAGTCGGCGATGTCGGTCAAATAGGCGGTCGAAATGGGGGCGTTATCGCTTTGTACACACGCATTCCATAAACGCAAATGCCATGCTATGTATTGGCAGTGATACTAATCTGAATATGTTGAATGTAACGTTTGAAAGGCTGGAATTGCGTGCGCGTTGACTAACACCTAGTAATAATATCCTGGCATTTTTTTAAATAGTGGGTTGACAAACGAACAAGCGGCTCACCTGATGGTAAGCGATCACCGCCGCCCATGGATATTTGCAACATTACCGAACTTGCAAATACATTGTCCTTTAAAGGAGGGAGTGAGGAGGATAGAGGAGGAATGGAGGGGCAGAAGGAAGTACAGAAGGGGATGGCGACAGAGGTAGGTAGGGGTGTGAAAGTGGGAGGGAAGGGGATAGGCCACCGTCCACCTCACTCACCGGACGAAACGCGGATGCAAAAACATTTCCACTTCACGCCGATTTTCTGTGAGGTCGTGGTACTTATCCGTTTCGAGCCGGCCCCATACAGCACCGGGATTAGCTGCGTGGTTCTACCACTTTGATGGGGCATTGTTCTAACGAGATGATGTCGCGCTATTCCCTTGTTATGCTTATGATATTAAGAATGCGAAAGTGTGTATTTTGGTCAGTTCTTCTTCCAACTATATATAGTTGGAAGAAGAAGCAACGGAACAATGAAAGTACGGGTGGCGTAAAGGTTTAAGTGATCGCTATGTCAATTGTTATTTCCTGCCGTCGCTGTGTTGTTGGTTCTCCCTCACACGGGACAAAACTTTTGTGGCTAATAGCGGTTCTGAGTTTTGGTGAACTTTGTGTCTGATATCATGTTTGTGAAAAACCCTGCGACAGTGCGTATAATTATTATTATTATTAGTTTAGATATTGGAATACTGAACAGATTTAGATAAAAGATTTGAACAAAAGGCTGAAGTTTGCCTTATGGACGATGAAGGACGTTGCAACTAGTTCATTTTATTTTTAATTCTGACTGTCAATGAACTAAGACATAGCGTTTAGTGGAACTAATGTCACGGTCTTAACTGAAAGGTCTAATCATGTGGAATACAATAGCTTGAAGACATTCATAGCTTTAATATATTACATGATGTAAAGAAAGAGACAACTACAAAATCGAGAACTAGGACGGTCTTTCAACAAAAAGCTGTTTCTGAAAGGCATGGACTTATTATTCGTGATGGATTCAAGATCTTTATACCATTTAAGTGTATTGTTTACTTTGTTGATGCTGCAAAGAGCTGGCTGTTACTTTCTTGCATAGTATCTAATGTAAAGAATAAAGTTTTAATATGAATTGAGCATGTAAGTTATAGAGTTTATAGTTATAGATGATCTATTTCTTGAACCGGTATCCATTGCCGTGATCTAATATACACTATGAGTCCTTTCAAATATAAAGTTATTCAATATACTGCGAATACATACGTCTTTTTGGACGTTTTAATCGGAACGGCTCCAGTATAATGACAATAACTTGATATAAAGGGAAAAGGTTCCGAAATTAATGCGTATGACATTTGTTTGATCACGTGATTAAATTACTGTGACTGCCAGAGTTAGGGCAGCTGCTTACAATCGCAGTTGTAAAATGATGCAGAGGTCGACGTTTTATGACGTCATTGAATTCACTTGGCCACTTCAGCAACATACGGCAATCCATATCTATCATATTAAATAAAGAAGATATTTTTTTTTTCAAATCGTTATTTCCTTTCTTATATAAGTAACATTTCTGGTTAGATTATATTTTTGTTTCTCACATCGCAGTATCAGTTATCGTTCCAAAATTTTAGATAGTTTTGATTCTACTTTAGTGATACGTATTGTACTTGTACTTAATGTACCTTTCGTGACATTATGAGAGAATACAATTTATCACAAAAACAGTCGAAAGTATCATAAATAGAACATATGAATCTGTTGTAACACAGAGATTTATTTACTTACACGATTTATTTAAGTATCTATAATTGGTGTTTGGTGACTAAATTCCATCAAGTTTTTTTTTTTCGTTGAAATGCCAAAAATATTCAAAGCTCCGTCGACGTGAATAACATCACGTACATTTATAACAATGTGCCAGGGAGTCAAGTTGATTCATGGAAACGTGAGAGAGACTTCGAGGCTGTTGCTCTTTAGGTAAATGGGAAGGTATACTGCAAGTCCTATCAAATACTGTGTTTAAACAATTTCATTTCTTCATTCCTTTTTTGAATATTACCTTATTAGCGTACAATAGGATTGTCACATATCTATAATTATTAGACTTTTATTGCAGTTGCACAATTGTTAAATATAAGTTGTTATATTTATAAGACATTATGTGTACGCGAGGTCATATTCATTCAAGCAACCGCTTTATCATGGAACAGCTTAATCAGATGTTTGGCTCTTTCACACAAAATTCTCTACCTTCCAGTGAATAAGGTATTAAAGTCATGCCAAAGTAAAGCTTATTTAGTCACATATACTTAAAGTTATCATTGTTAGGTTTTTGTTTAACATTTGGTGACGAAACAAGTACTTTGGGTGCCTGATGGGCAATGATGGCACTACAGCCCTATGCCGAGAGTAGTTAAAACCTCTAGTAACGTATCGTTATTAATATCGTATTAAAAGGTTTTTGTTGCTTGTAAAATACTTCTTTATTTTTACTTGATTTAGTCTACGGTAATAACAGGCACAGTGCAAGAGTCAGTAAGCGACTTTGGTCCATCGCCCGCGAAACGCACGCAGAGTTTATTGACCGAAAAAGCGGAGATGACTTAGACAAGCACTATTTCCTGTGGGGTTAGGGGAGCGATCCGGGCGCCGGCGGTCGATTCGCACGCTCCTGCAATGAGTTTTAATTGAGTCCGACCGCAGGAAGCATCGGCCACGGTCGCAGTGTAGGGTGACCCCACGTCGTGCAAATTCTGCTTAAATAAGATGCAAAATATTTCTAGTGTTAGCACGCTATTCGCATGTCGGCGATGCAATCTTATACAGTATATATTATCTGTGGGTTCAGGAGCAAAAATCTAGCTTATACACTTGCAATTTCGAGACCACTGTTAATACAGAAGGTGATACTACTAACTTCGCCGTAGCTTCTTGCCGAATATTGGCTATTCCCAAATATTAAAGAACTATAGGCATATAGAATATAAATGAATTCTGAAACAGAATTTCCATTCACGTATTTCACGAGGTTACGTTAAGTTTTATGCTCGGCGATCGATCGAAGACAATGCTAGAATGACCGGCATCAGTCATTGATATTCACAATAACTATAACTTACTAAACAATGTACAAATAAATAGATGGTTACGGTAGACTCCTACGTGCAAATAACGAACGGAATATTAATAAATTTAATGAGTTTTACGAAAAGGGTATCGTCAACTTTTGGGCGTTATATTATAAGATTCGTTTTAACGATATCTTTGTTACTTTGTTTTATGTACTGTTAAATATGATGAAAAAGTATTAGGAAATACGCTAAAGGGTCTAAATAGATGGGTTATTAAATTCAATCACTGCTTTGTATAATGCGGTACTATTTTCATATGGCGAATTGAAAAATGACCGGATTCTATTTGAAATGCACAAAGGGAACAACATTCCTAATTAAAAGTTATTTTTTAAAAACACCAATTGGCTAATGTGTGCTTTGGCATCAGATTGTTATATTTTTACCATGAAACAAGTAATGCTTCAACGGCGTTATTAATTTTGTAAATCGATTAACTAATGATTGCTCAAAGAGAAATTCGTTGAACTTCACCTAAATATATATCGTACAACTAATCGTTAAAAGTAACAATGTATTTTATTTGATTATTTTAATAGAATTTAATAATACCAATAATTTTATAAAACGTTACACTACATCAGGGAGTACTAAAAAACTGAGTCCGTTACACTCATTCATATTTAATCTGAAAAAAGAAGCTTTATAAAAGAGAGTATGAAACACAAAACGTGTTTTACTTAACAACAGTTTTATGTATCCACTGCCAATTCTCGGCGGAATTGCCCAAAAAACAGTGTTTCGGATTTACTAAAATCTGTAGACGTACAAAAAACTCAATCGCTGCGGAACGAGAAATGAACTTTTCTGTTGGCACGCTGTCGTCAGGCGAAGCCACGCTGCCACTTCAGGTGTTTGCTACGTTCGAAATTTGAATAACCATTCCACATATAAATAAAAAAAAAATATAGATTGTTCTGTTGTACGGAGGGTACAATAATATTCTGTTAATAGCGTGTTTATTTTTTAGTTGACCTTTAATAGAAGTCGTCTCAAAGACGCATTCTATATTTGAAATTTTATTGGGTATGTTTTTTACGAAAACTCTCCCCGAAAAACGTGATAATTGGTAGTGCTATTGCAGAGAATAAGTGACGACTGTGTATGTCAACTTCGAACAAATTACTTTGTTTATTGCTGCTCATTGAAAAGTATCAGAGTGGAGCATCTGTTGCGACGGCCTATGGATGACGAGTGGACGTTATGACATCACCGATCCCGTTATTCGAGCAAAGAGACTTGAACGTTAAACTCAAGTTTTTGTAAAAATCTGATCTTGTATATACAATTACTTTTTACCAGAATTATGACAACGACTTTCTTGATCAATATACGATATAGTTATATTTTTTCTTAGTTATATTTTCGTTATATTTTAAGATTTTTTATTCTATGTTAAATATATTTATTATCTTATAATCGAATAATCTACTTCATTGATTTATATGCAACGCGAAAAAAATAAATTATTAGATAATAGCTGCTATATGTATAAGGTGAAAATGAGGTTAGGATGCAATGATGTTTTTAGAAATCCTAATAAATCAATCAATTCGACCCGTACGTACGATCCTGTACGATTAAAATAGCTTTAATCGTACAGGATCGTACGTACGGGTCGAATTGATTGATTCGACTGTCCCCTTCATTTTTGTCGGTTAAAAAGAACGTTTAAAATTTAGCGTGTAAAGGTCGCTAAATTTGTTTGTATACATATCTACTTGGGACTGTATAATTAAAGGACGGGGACGTGTGCCGACGTAACTAATTTGCGACACGATCGCCCGAGGTGTCCGTCCGCCATCGCTAAACACTTGAGCGTTGATGGCCTCGTTTTGCTCCTAATTTTAGTGGGCCGCCCTAATTCGTGTTTTCGAACGTCGAGCTTTTATTTTTGAATAAATAAAATTGTAGGATGCATCGTGTTTCTTTTATTCTTTTCGATAATTAGCTGTTGTACATGTTATGTTTTATTGTTTTGCGTGTTGACTATATAAAGGACTTTGAAAATTAAACATCCGTGTGAAGAGTATCAACACTTAAGTTGTATACATGATTAGGTAAAGTTACGACGTACTTTTGGATATTGGTCTATAAGTTTTCTTAAAGTACACAAAATAAACAGAAACTCCTCGGTAGTAATTTAAAAAAAAAAATCAGTAATTAAAAAGAAGAACTCATTTCAGTTGCTGTTTTAAAAGAGAACGAAGTAAATATTTCTATATATGCATTCTTACTAGACATCGAAAATCATTTCTTTTTAGTTTAGACGAAAGTGTATACCTACTTCAACCATTGTTTTCTATCCTTAATCGCTACTATTATTAATTCAATTTTACAATAATATACTATACTGAATCAGTCAAATACATAACAGAACAAGAAGAACATCGATAAAAATTGATTCAGTACAGCCACGAAATTATATTCGAAAAACTTTGAACGGCTTTCTCACGTTTCTTTTTTCTTTTCAAAAGTCGTTAAATACTTCAATCAGATGCACCGTGGGCATAAAACATTTTCATTATAGCTGTTGACATGGCTATCATGGGTCCACTGGCCTCGGAGAGCTTCACCGGCCCTAAGTCGTGACGAGCGTTTGTTAAACTAATAGAGAACAAAAAGAATGCTGGCCATTATCATTGTCTATGCGTTGTCGACTCGAACAATTTGCGCGCGCGAGTTGAATCTGTCTTACTGCTCTTTAGAAATCCGCCATTTTATTTCCGACTTGACATAATAAATTAGCATCGTATAATAGTGGTTACGTCATGACCCTATAGAAAAAATTGTTTTGTGTCGTAAAAAACAATTGTTACGGCCAGTTATAGTATAAATCAGTTTGTTGTGAGTACATTATAATAGTCTTGGACTACGATTTTTAGTACACGTAGTATTTGTGTTTAGCTAATTTGGGTGTGGAAATGATATTTACACCAATGCCTTAACATGAAAAGAGAACATGAAAATATGTTTTATTCTCGAAGTAAATAAGTAAAGTAATAACTAGTTTTTGTTATGATAAAATAAATAAATGTAAACTAAATTCAAAAGAAATAAACGTAACACTAAAGACTTAATTAATAAAAAATAATAAAAACTTGATTGTTAAAATTTTGCGTTTAATTAACTTAAACTTTCGACGTTTCAATTATTTGATATTTAAAATTAAATAAGTGTAATAAAATTTCATTTATCATCAAG
>DWHQ01000990.1:0-11830 GCA_018247955.1 Eurytides marcellus marcellus | reverse complement strand
GTTATTATATTATTATTAAATTTATTTGGAATTAAATATTTATTGGACTTTTTCGAGTTAGTTTAGGTAATCCTTCTGGGTAAAGATTATTGCAAATTACTCGTAAAGTTCATTTATATAAATATGATACAATAATAAATACGATTTTTTATTAATGTTTATAATTAAAGAGACACATTTGATTTAATTAAGAAATTTGACTAAGATTTATCATCATCATCAAGGTGTTTAATAAATTATATTGTCCATGGGGTTGTTTGGAATGTACTCGTATTAGTAATATTCAAGTTCAAGTAATTCAAAGCAATACAAAATAATCCAAGTTTCAATAACATCATGACCTATTTGACGTAGCTGCTAAGCTATTGGCTTCAGCATGGCGGGACATCGGTTCTATGTGTGAAACGCTTATAACACAAGATATTTTTATATTAAAATAGTCATCGTTTTTTTATCCATTAATTTTTCAAATAATATGACACGTGAAAGATTGTTTATTGATAGAAAATTTCATGAAGTGTCTAAAAGTCGTAAAAGCTATATTTCTTTAAAATAATACCGGCGCAGTTTCGTTGAGCGATTCGGAACTAAACGTAGAATATAAAGCTTAATGACTCTATGCCTTGTATAAAATCGATGCTCTCCAATTATGGCAGCGAGTTGGCCGAAAGCTATTAGACTACATTGCGAGATTACGTAATGGAAGAAAGCTCCGGACAAGTATTCGAGTTTTTAACACTTGCGTAATGAACGATCAGTTGTTGGGAGTCGCATTGGTATTTAAAAATTTCGAAATATTTTTGACATATGTACTGTCCTATATTACAATTCCAAAAAGCTCTGTATGTCTCAAATAGGTTAATCTGATATAGCCAACTGCTATGAATCGTTATAAGTTTTTTCCACGCGGGATAAAAATGTAATACATAAATAGTTAACGGTTCTGACAATTGGTAAACTTTGTGTCAGCAATTTCGTGCTTAGAAAAACACCGAGATGATATTCAAATGCAGGAGATGTCTTACTAAATGTCATGAGAAGGAACTCAAACCAAACTTTCATAACGTACGGCACTTAAAAATTTGTCGCGAACTTAACTAACCTATAAATCTAGCTATCATATCTATAAGAGTATCACAGATTTTTAGCACGGAACCATAAAAAATAACCGCAAATATATATATAAAATTATACAATTTTTTTTCATGGTAGGCAACACTGCAGTTCTAACATTAAACCTTTTCATAACAGTTTTAAAAAGCTAAAAAACTATGTTTTCTCGAGCCTCAAAGCCGATCAAAACATTGTCGCATTAATGTTAGGTAAACTATAATCGATTCGGGGAAGATTATTATCAAGGAGCGGATCGGTTGTTTAATATTAGGGAACCGGAGGTAAGATGGAAGTCATTCATCACTGGGACACTTGTGTTTACTCCTCGAACACCTAACGAATTCCCATTCTGCGTAGAGAACGTTAAACGTTTACTAAGTATTCATGGCACGATTACCATACGTTAGTTTTCATTATCAGACGCTTGTATTATCCCAATTATAACCCGGACAGTTGATTCAATCTAAAAAACTACATTATTCAATGAATAAAGAGGCATACTCTTTGAAGAAAATCCTTTAGTCCATTTCGACTACCAGGCGATTGCTAGTACAGCATGAATTAACGTAGTTAGCAAACATAATAAACGTAAATACACAGTTTATTCAATTGTAAGCCGGCATAGCCTTGCTCGCTGAGGCCTGCACAGCAATGTTTCTATATTTAGCGTGACCGAGCAATCACCTCGTCCACTACCAGCAATTCCATCGCTTAGATGCTGAACACAAACACAACTATAAATCTGGTCCTAAACTTTCTTCAAGCGTGTAGGGAGCATTCGCAACCTAATTATTGAAAGCAAATCACCAACGGGAGATTGAAACAGGCTCCTCGTCGTGTATAACAATAAATGAAGCTGTACGATTTTCCTTATTCAAGAAGTTTGTTTATTATTTTGTAATTACTTGTAATTTACAACATAAGCAAATAATACTTATACTATGTAAGTCGAGTTTTTATCAAGGCACAGAAAACGAGATGAATATTTTCACAAAGGAATTAAAAAAATCTTTTATGTTTGAATGTTGCAAAATATAATATTTTCGTGCCTTCTTTCCTTTTTATTTATTATCATATGTTGACACACATGAGACATATATGTTGACACACGTGTGTTTACATCCAAAATTTGGGCAATCGTATCAGCATGAATAGCTTGTTTGTTATTCAGTAATCATCTGTCAAATTTCGTTATATTTATTATGTAACTGAATGATGTTGAACTAATAATTGACGAAACGGATATTAATTTACTATGTGGGTAAGAGAGACGTTTCTAAATTAAAATAATTTAATTATTAACCTTAATTTCCAAAAATTGATCGGTTACTTAGGATTCAAACAAGAATATGCTTTGGAAATTTCCAACATCAATTAAAAGGATAAAAATCAAACATAACTGTTAATGGCTTCGTTAAGATACGCCCAAAACACAACGGTTATTATATTACGAAATGAGACAATTTTACGAATTTCATAGTTTTACTTTACACAACTAAGCGACTAAATATAATCATGAATTTTATTTCAATAATTTTATTACCTCTACCTTTGCATTCAAATTGTCAATAACACATCTTTGAATATAATTTCAACAAACAAATATTTAATGAATAGGGAACACTTTTTTCTAATTGCATGAAAAAACAAGTCGCTCCAAACACAAAGTAAACTTCTTGCAAATCAAAAATTGTCCAATTAGCGTCACCTGTAACACAGTTAAGTATACACAGAAACTTGAAACAAACACTAATGAATGAATGATAAAAGAACGAGTCGCAGCATACTAGTAATGACCCACAGAAGGTGCGAACGCTTCGAACAATAGCTCTTCCTGCAAATACGACTTATCTCGTTTCACTTGTGCCGCTTGCATAATGTTTTACTTGATTAATTCCGCGTCCGGTCGGCCAAGTCGACGTGTCGCAACGTTTAACGAAAAAACGTACTATTAACGACCGACGAATGAACGAATCGAAAAAAACGCATACTGTTGTTTTTTCGCCATGGCAAATACAATGGAAATATTCTGCGATGGATGTCATGATTTTTTTCGTAAGTTAATACAACAGTGAAGGACAATTAAAAAAATCATTTCAAACTGTGGTGACGGGTAATACGTCTCACTGTAAACAGATAAAATGTAATGTATTTACTATAAACATTCAGCGACTATTTAAAAAAAAAGAGTGTAGTATTTTTACCAGTTGTGAATTGGAGCACATAAGGAATTACCTAAACTATTGTAACTGAATATTAAATTTTATGAATTTTAGTTGTAAAAAAATAGATAAAAACATAAATTTCTAGAAATATTTTTATTACTATGATATAAATTAACAACGTGAAGCTAAAAAACAACGAGTCATGATAGTGTGTGGATTTTGACTTTCCTTTCTTTCACGTACTAAAGGAACAAGAAATTGGTACAATTTTATTCATCAATTACAGGACAGATAGTTGTAGGGCTCTTATAATCCGAAAATATCTAAAAAGTTAGCAAAAATGATCCGACATAGTAATCCAAAAAACTGAAGCCGTGGGCAAAGCCTTCTTACACAAGTCAATAAATTAATTTTATATTAAAACGACTATACTAATGACTTATTTAAAGACCGAAAAAAATCTGCATAATGTTCTGATGTATGGTCGATTGTTTAATATTTTTTTAGTACTAAAACTATTTCTTATTTTATATCCGTTTATATTATTAAACAAAGACATTTGTAACAGATTTATTTACGCGTCATATCGATAAGTTGAACGTAAAAAAACCGAACCCAAGACCGGCTTGTCATCAATGCTAAAGCGGTGACCGCACGACCAGTTGGATAGTGCAGTACCGGTTAGTGCAACAACCCCATCCCCGTGGGTGTCTTCGGGAAACGTAGAGAGAGATCTGGTTAGGGACACGCCTACACGAATAACTGACAAATGAAATCAATTCAACTATTAGATTGTGTTAATGTTTAACATATTGTAACGGTATTTTAAAAAAGCAACTGTTGAGTTTCTAGCTTTTCTCAGCAGAACTGCATTCCGAGTCGATGGTAGCTTCTTTGCGAACTAAAATCTTAAAATGTCGAAAAAGTATCTGTAAAGGCCTATAAAAATGTATTTCGATTTGATTTGATTTAAAGATTTGAATGCAAAAATCTGTCCACGATTTTTAACCTGTTATATTCGAACTTAAATGTTAATGTTATAAGTATAAATGCTAAAATAAAAAGATTATTGCGAGCACCATGGGAGCAACGGATCGGTTTTTTTTTTTCCAGTAAAATATCTCTTTGCCCCAAGAGGGATATAAAATCAACACAGCAGTGCGAAACACGAAATAGACCTAGTCAATAAAATAAGTCAATTTAAGAAAGACGTATAAACGTGCTTGAATACTTCAATGTAATATTACATGATGGTTAATGATGATACAGCCGTTGATGACAAATGTAGAGTCACAAGTCACTAGAAGTTAGGTTGTGATTTCTCAAAGTCAAAGTCAAAATTCTTCATTCAAAATTGGATTAGTTTACAATCATTTTTTGACGTCAATGAATCTACTAGCCACACGTTAACCTTTCGACTGTGTTAAACAGCTACTTTACCGTGTCTGTTGAACCTAATTTTGGCTTTTATGCAGACGGGATGTTTAAGTGTTTTTTCATTTTAATGGAAAACTTTTTGATTTTATTAAGAGCGATTCATTTTTCTGATTCGAATATTGGTCAAGATAAAATATTGTGATAAAAATTTAAAAACCGACATTAGGTTTTACATAGACGAGCAGTTGAATGTTAATTATTTGTGTGAGTGATGTAGACTATTTTATGTATCAAAAAAGTTACGACAAACGGGAAGAAAGAAATCTAGTGAGACAGTTTCCATTCGTTTATAACTAGATTGGCATAATTCTTTTCTATCATATATAGTATTTTCAATATATTTGGTAGGTTAAAAGTAGACATTTGAATCAGCAAATGAATGTAAATTTAAATTCTAACAACATTCGCCAGCAATTCACAAATTAAATCTTAAATGGTATGTCAATGCGTCTGTCGACCGATACAATAATAATTGTAAAGATGATTTCATTCGAAGTTCAACCACCTTGACATTTGTCGATAAATATATTCCTAAAAGCGAATATATTGATTTGTACTTCGACTGAATAAACTTTATGCATAGGTATGTTATTCGTAAAATCAACATTATATCAGCGTGATTAAGTTCAAATTCGATTGTATTCACGTTTTATTTGTTGCGCAAACTGTAATAGGTATGTTTACAATGCAATTATAATGAAATTAAAGAAATAACACGATTGTATAGACTACAGGTGGTCTTTTATAGTACATGACATTGTAAAATAACCTTTGTCCTCATGACATAAATTTCAAAATAATTTTTGTAATTTATTATTTTAAAATTTATTTGAAACAGATTAGTTGCATGTGTAACTAAACGTCAATAAGAGCCGAGGTTAAGAAGTATGTGTAATTCTCATAAAATTTTATTGAAATGTTAAATTCATTTCATCAGATATGATTCGAATAATTGATTTCATTGCTCCACTATAGAATGTTAGGTTAAGATAACGTAATAACACGTTGGCGATTACAAAAATGCTTATATTTAATAATGATAAAATAATATCTTATTCAAAATTAATTAAAATAATCGATATTAAGTGGAGAGATGGCAAATTTAGAGTACGTCTATTATATACCCAAATAATTAATACCTTAAGTTAAGTGTATAATAACTTTTATTGAATTTTAGCAAAATAATGCTAAAATTCAATAAAATGTACAAACATTTATAAAGCTTGTTAAGCTGTTATTCGTATTTTCTTAAAATATAACTTAAAAAAACTTACGGAACCCGTTGATGTCTTTTGTATAGTTAAAATTTTCGCGTCACAAATTTCCTAAAACATCAAATAATCGTACTTTGAATTGCTATAAGTCTTTTTGGTTACATATAATAAAGTAAGATTAAAGTTAACTGCTCCTTCAACGTTAACGCTTGTTGTTTTATCTATTATACAGACAACATTAAGTTTTATTCTGTAAACTTAATAATATACATTTAGAATTAATATAGTTTTTAAAAGATTAATTAAAAGTTGTAGCTTATAAAGCGGTAAATAAATTAATTACTCTATGGACAAAAATAAGTGATTGAAGAACCGTCAGTAACCTAAATCGGCCGGTTGTTTGTTGAAAAACACTGTTGGCGATCCGTAATGCTATTGTTTATGACACGGGCCCAAAAGTAAACAAGTGAGCACACAATTCTGTGTTTGTTTTTAACTCATTCGTACTTGAGGCGAAGGCAAAACAATGACCAACCGAGACCAATGTTATTAGTAAACAACAGAATTCCGAAAGAACTTTTCTTTACAGAAGGTCTTATTACTATTAAACATTGCAATAATGTACAAACACGATACATTTATTCTACAAAGTCTTTCAAATTAAATATAATTATAAACTATGATTTACTACAAAAGCTTTCTAACTTACAAAAAATTAAAACATCCTTGAGTAATTCATACGAGAACCTTCCCATGACGGTCGAATGCCTGCGGGAATTTAAGACGATAAAAAGTAAGACAAAAACCCTAAATATCATTTGAAAAGGGTTGATGCTGGAAAAGGGAACGTATTACAACGTATAGCTAAGTACTTTTCTTTATATTTAGAGCTTTTCTCATTTTTGGTTTCCTTTAACTAATAGTTAGTTTTTATCGCAGTTTTTAATAGATATTTAAAATATGAGAGAAGTTTAATAAGATATAACTTCATAAAGCTGTTTTTTTCTGCACTGAGGAAATGGCTCACGACTTAATCTTATTATATATAATTATGAAACGATTATTCTTCTTTAAAAGGCTTAGCAGTTATTAACGAATCTCAATCTTAGATGCGTACACATAAAGAGACAACGAAATAAAAAAAACGCATATCACGAACGGAAACAACTTTGCACAAATAACTTATTGATCAAATTTGTAAATGATGATGCACAAATAATTGGACGTAAAACGCCACTCAGAACGTCAATTTTACTAGGTAATGGAGCTGGTGCAATGGAAATAACCTATAGAATGATAAGTGAATAGTAAATACTCAATTACGGCTTCAACATGATGTTCTTAAATAAAGTAGTAGTTGAAAGTGTGTGCAGAAACATCACAGTTATAATATATGCGACGTAAACGTGATTTATTTTACCAATTTTCAAATACCCGTTACTATACAGTCTAACCGTGAGCTTGCACTGAAAAATCATTAGTAATAAAACATATTTAAATTTCTGGTTCGTGATATTATACAAATGTGTTCGCATTATTATGTACGACTTTTGGGTCAAATAATATTTCAAACATGTTTAAGTTTATCGAATTTTTTTATAAAAAATAAAAACCAACATTGAACATATCTAAATATATCTCAAATAAAAGATGCTTCCCATTTGATGTTAAGAAGTGGATGCTGTGTCCCAAAACTCTTCCGTTTTGAATGTTTTCAGTGCAAACCCACAGACAGAGGTACCATCGCTAATACGGAACACGCAGCAGACATGGCGCTCTGAAAGATTTCGGCGACCGACAAAAATTGCACCAACCCACGGTAATTCGATATTGCGTGAACGTCACATCACCGCTGATTTCCCACACGAGGAAAGAGCTAAGGCGAGCTAGCGTCGAATATAACATCTCCTGACACACAGCAATAAACAACGAACGCCACTCACCGATCGATCCGTTAACTCGCACGCGACAATCCCGTAACACAACGATTCTCAACACTCTTATTGATCGCTATCCTGCCAGCGGTGAAACTTTCGAGTGACACTGTCCTTGCGAACGTACGCGGCTTACGGCAAAAGCTCGTTTTCTAACCAACGGAACGGGCCCCGCCGATACGACACACAACGCTGAATGTAACACCAATTAATAGTTGCTTTATAATATTGTTGCGACACAACGGCGCGCGCGACGTCTTACACACACCGTGGTTCGTGCTTCACTGGAGGAAGAGAAGTGAGAAGAGACACGTCACTCGCTGCGCCCGCGCCGAGCTCACCTTTACTTTATTATACGGCGCTGACATAACTTGATACTTTAAGAATGTTTATAGTATAATACGTTGTTGGAGATTTTATAAAATAATTTATATTAAATCTGAATATTATTAAAATATCTTATCTATATTATACCACGTTCTTAAAATCATCGGTTGCAAATACGTTAACTTATGCCATAGACTTTCAGAAGTGTGTTTATTGATAAAATTGTAGTAGTGTCATTTTAAAGTTACTCATTATAATTCAAAAATGAAACTTATATAATAAAAAGAAATGTCTACAGACATGTGATAGTAGTATATGTACAGTTATTAAATTACAAGCTTTCATTATATTTACAATTAATGGTTTATTAATGTATATAAAAGAGCGAAACCTATACAAATGGATTTGGTGAAAATGATATCAATGTCTAGGACAATAGAAAAAGAATCATTTGAAGTGCTTGCAATGGAGAAAAATAACATTCAACCGTTAGTTTCACAAACCAAAACTAAAACACTTTACACATGTTTATACAGAGAATTACGACGTCATAGGAATGACATAATCGATATTCGACTTAAAAAATTAAAAAACGCCTATCAAAATGAAAGTGTCAAAATCAATAAATCCACACGCAACACTGCCATCTCGCTGTACGGCCTCGATATTCGGACAGGCACACATACACAACTCTAGACGTTTCATCTAACGATTGCACACTCGCGAATGCGTTCAAACAAATCATTTTGCAAAATACAAGCGTATGCAAAATAAAAAAATGTATTTCTTCATCTTTCATTTCCTCATAAACTTAATGTCAGTTGATATAGCGATAACAGCTGAGAACAAAAATGCAACAACTTTATATATGTCATATTGTACAAATTTTTACTAAATATCGTCAACCTTCTCTAAATAAGTTAAAAAAAACATGCCGTTAGATAAACCTAGCTACGCCTCTTTTGTTCAATGTCTTCATACTTTCACTCAAAACAGCTCGCGACCGGTCGCGATTTGGCGCACATATAGTATAACATTTAAAAAATCAACGACAAGTGGAATGTTAGCGCACCGAACTGATTACTATAACTATTCTGTTTACTGGTTAGTTCTTTTTACTTTTTAATTGATTGTTACGCGCCATAACGTAATTAGCTATCAAAATTTCCAATTTCGTGGTATCCATCAACTTCACTAGCTCGTGAAACGAATAATAATTATTGCATGGTTAGTATATTGATTGCACAAAATAAACAGTTTCACTAGATACGTTGTTTTGTTTTATTTTTTTTATTTTTATTTGGAACTTGTTTTATAAAGGAAGGAACTTTCCAGTTAATAAGCATCTACGGTATTGACACCGTAACAAGTTTCTGAGGGTTCAGTGATGGAGGTTCCAGAAAAACTGAATCTGTCCTTTAATCCTTACGCTTACGCTTACCACCAGGTGAATCGCCTCCTCGCTGCTGTAGAATTATAATTACAATAAACTACTGTTCTCAAAATATAAATAGCGCTATGTAAGCTCTCCTCTGTAATCCTTAAAATAATCCAATCTTTACTTATCGGGAATGCTTGTGTGGTCCCACTTGCAAAACTATTTTCAGACAAAAATCTACGGCTATAGAAAAAGATGTATATGTTATTGATACATCCTTACAACAATCCACGTCAATTTTATTAAGCCACTATTATATAGATACAAAACAAAGGGTATATATATATATCGACAGAATGTTACAATCGAAAACAGAACCAATTTATAATTTCAAGTTACGATATTCATTCACTTACATAACTCTACAGCTATATTTATTTTTTAACCATCTTGTAAAAGGGAAAACAAATACGATGAGGTTTAACAGATAAGTGGATCATTGATGTAATGTAATTGTTACGTTACGTAGTCACAAAGACTAGACGATTAATCATGTTCACATTAGCGGAACGTTGGCATAAAATTTTACTTGAAAATTTATTTCTTACAATTAATTACTTCAGGAAATTGTTTGTTACAAAAAAATTATGCGGAAAAGTTTAACTTGTCAGAATCAATGGATATTTTCCTGTTCATTTCATAAATCACGGAAAATGTACGTTGATTATAAACATTATACCTTATAACAAACACTAGCAGCTGCTAGTAAAAATTTGTATTTAGCTAGTAACCCTTTCAAGGATTCGAAAGATTTATATAGTTTTTAGTCTCTGTAGCCTAGTAGTATAGGTCCGAGCTATACACATCGGAGGCTGTGGGTTGGAATTCTGCGAGGGACAAAGACAAAATGATCAACTTATCCGACAGGTATTTAAAATTTCCGATTCCAGCTTCTAGTTTACCCTATGTAGGCTTGGAGAAGTCGTTACTAGGTTGGTTAAACATAACCAACGCTGCGCCTAATCTCTGTCCGATTGTTTTGAGTAGATTATCATGGGCTATTAGTGTAAAGGAAAAATGAGTGAGTGGTTATAATGTGGCTGATTTCTTATAGATTGGCCATCGTGCTCGTAATTCAGTCAAGATCTTTATATCTTTATATCTTAGGACTAAAAGCAAGAATGCAGTTTATGGGCCACCTGCAAGTTCTCTGTAAGTAAGAATTACTCAGTGATTCTATTGATGCAAAGCAATAAATATGGTAGTATTGCTATATTTTTTAAAAGTACCCCACCCTCGTTGTAAGATTGAAATATCTTGTGTTACGAGGGCTTTTTACATACATAGATTTTACATGACACATGGCACAACATGGTTATGTCATTTACTCTTTGACGTGACTAAAGTGCTGCGTATGCCTTATCACTGAGATGCCAGTGTCCACAGTAGTAAAAAAACGTCGGGGATTTATGACGTCATTGCTATCTAGAGATAGCAATGACGTCAAAAATCGTCGATACACTGGTCCTTAAGGGAACGAAATTTTTACTAGTGTGACTGCTATTTAGTTTTCGCATCCCGGCAAAAATATATCACTACCCGACTTTTTCGCACGATCACAAATTTTCATAAACAGAAATCGAAGTTAGTCATACATTGAAGTGTCATGCCTACTAGTTGCTGCTTTCAAAAATATTAAACTATACACAGAAACTAACGAATACAATTTCCTGACATTGTGACATTTAATCATACATCAATGTTCATAAACATTCATATTTCAAAAGTGTCGTATGAGATAAATATCACCATGACTTAAGACTTAGTTTCCTCAAGTGAAAATATCAAACTAAAGTCAAGTATCTTTGCTTGAAATTAAAATAAAAAAATACCACAGTGTTTAATGTCAAATAATGACAATTAACGGTATGTGCGAAAGAAGCAAAGACGGCAGTCCATTCTTCACCGTAAATAATTAACAGCTAGAGGTGATTAATTATGCATTAAGTTCTCATTATGATACATCAAAATTTTAAATGTCCAAATATAAAATTTAATTGCACTGTTACGTCACATCTACCTCTTGACATTATGAGACGCTAAGCAATTTTTTTGAGGCCTGGCGCAATATAAATAATTTTGACTGGCCCGTTGATGTAGTGGTTAGTGCTCCTGACTGCAAAGCCAAAGGTCGTGGGTTCGATTCCAACCAATGATAATATATCTGTGCGATGAGCAAAGGAATTTTGTCCTGTATCTGGG
>DWHQ01000989.1:0-11831 GCA_018247955.1 Eurytides marcellus marcellus | reverse complement strand
AAATTGCATAAATCTTATTATTTTGCTTAGAGGTTTTGGTGGATTAAAATGCGTGGAATTTAGTTAATTGACTCGTATGTGGGACAGCTATTACGTTTTATCACAAGAGATCTTGTGATAAAATGTAAGAGATAATGATCAAAAGAGAAGGGCATGTAACCTCTGAAAGACAACTTAAAAGACGCCGAGGGAATATGCACCTGTTGCAAGTTATAGGCATATTGGCCATGCCATGTCATGTTTAGATAACGTTTAGTTACTGCTTTTATAGTTCCGGTCGGCAGCAGGTGTTTGCGATTGCGGAAGTACACTAAATTCACGCTTCGCTGCAAAAGCTTGCGTTTAGATAAGTGGAGTGAATACAAAAGACTGTGAGGCCCAATCTACCATCAAACTACTTGCGACCAGAAGATTCCGTACAACTAAGTTACTCAATACTCACAATGAGTGACTCAATACTCCACTGACGTGAATTTTATGTGAAGGGATTTTTCAATTAAAGTTAGAATATATCCTCGCAAATAAATTTGATATTCCACAATAAGGAAATTCAAGTTATATCGTATATCTGTCTACCATTCTAGCTGGAGACAAAACTGTCTCTTGAGAGCAAGAAACGGTTCCTTTGATGGTAAATGAGGATAAGGAAATGGAATGGCAGTGCCAAGTGGCTTGATGTTTGTCTTTAAAATAAATAAATATAACTATTCTTCATTTAATTCGAAACCACCATTGGATGATTCTTGACAACAAACCATTTTCTATGTTAAAATTTCGTTTAATCTTTTCTTTTCATTCCCATTTGATTCTCACTCCGACCGAAGGCAATCTACTATTAAATGTTTTTAGATAACATATTTAACCAGCGCGTTGGTGTATTGGTTAGTGCTCCTGACTGCAAAGCCGAAGGTCACAGGTGCGATTCCCATCTCGGACAAAATATTTGTGCGATGAGCATAAGTATTTGTTCTGTATCTGGGTGTTAATTATCTATATCAATCATCTGGTTACCATAGGCTCTGCCTAGTTTGGGATCAGACGGCCGTGTATGAACTGTCCCTTGATAAAAAAAAACTAATATTGATCATTAAAGTTCTTCAGTAAAGATATTACGAAAAATTAGCGTTTTCTGCGCCATAATCTAAAGCATTAGCTCGATTGTTATTAGATTCCCCAATCTAAGAGCCTCGCCTGAAGAATGGTACGTAACGAATTCCGACAATCGAGCCACCGTTCGGGCCGATGTTATCAGGCGAAGCTCGGCAACGACCGTCTAATTGCCCCAAGGCTTATCTCGACAAATAACTCGACCGCTACCGGGGTAAACGAGAGCCGAGATACCGAGGTACGATTCGGTACGGGCTGAAATAAGAATCGAAATTCGGCGATGAGTGTTCACAAAAGAATTCGGAACTGGTATTAGATTTTCGAAGAGTAAAAAATTTATTATGTTTGAGTCAACTAAGGATTCTAAGTTCTATAGTCGCTGCTCTTATTGTAAGATAGATATTTTGTATGTTACGAGTGCTTTTACATACGCAAATTTCAATGGACAAACGCCCAGATCCGGAACAATGTGTAGTTCGTACAAATATTTTTCCCGGGTGGGAATCGAACCCGACCTGCGACGCCGAAGCCAATAGCTTAGCAACTGCTCCAAAAGGAAAGAACATCGATAATAAATAAAAAAAGTTAAGGTTAAAGGCAATCACTGTTCGAAACTTAGAATAAAATAGAAATGGTACCGTTCAGAATTTTAAAATTTGACATGAAACTAGTTGAAACGGAATCGGCTTCAATATTAGAAAATTCAAAATAGAAATTTATCGGCACTGAATCTTAAACTGGATATTCGAAAACAAGACTTTAATCAGCGCTCAATTGTTTTGTGACGAATAAGGAATATTACGTAAGAAGACAATTAATATTTAAAGAAAAAAAAATTAAAACTGTTGTTGATAAACCAGCATTATAATAAGTGATTTATAGCACTGGTGATTAAAATTAATTTGAAGGTGGTCCTCCTCCTCTTTGTGTCATTCTTCCTCAATGCTGTGGGTCCTGACCAGGTCGAATCACTTTCTCCTGGGCTATCTTTCGCCTCATCCTATCTTCGTAGCGGATGGCATCGCAAACTCTAATATTCAAGTTGAAGCTGATTTGGTCGTTTATATTAATATGTAATCTTCGAAAAACCTTAAAATAAAAAAAAAACGTTAAAAATCACACACAGATCTGACATTATCCATCCGATTTAGATTTAATTATCAAAGACTTTGACGGTCATTGCGTAACCAACCAACGTGCAGTTCATCAGTGGATGTCAGGATATGTCTGCGACATTTATTTATTTATTCAAATTTCACGCAAAATTCAATTGTGTAGAGGCGGTAAGTCCACCTGAGGCATTCCCTACCAGTCTTCCTTAGGTGGAGGACAAGGCCTAGTCGCTTCCGCATCACCGATATTACGTAATACGACTCGTCCGATCTAGCTGACCAAAGTTACGTGGCAAGACCTGTACCCGACCATACAAAGGCGACGGGTGAAAGCGCATCATTAGGCTGATGAGGGACTGATGAGGTGACCACGGGCACTCGCCACTTTCTGTCAAGTGAATAACCCGCCTTAATGACCGCCGGCGATCCATCAAGCCACAAAGAGCTCATGGCTCGAATCGCTTGAGCACTTGGAAAAGCAAGAACCAACAGCGAGATGGCTCAGCTCATTAGCATTTAGAAAATCCCCTGCGTTCTCTCCGATTCCTTTTGGCGGGTTCTTTGTGACGCTTTTAAAAGAACGCCAACTGACTTTTTTGGCTGGCCCATTAGCGTAGTGGTTAGTGCTCTTGAATGCAATGCCGAAGGTCGTGAGTTCGATTCTCGCTCAGGACTAAATATTTGCGCGACGAGCGGAAGTATTTTTTCCGTGTCTGGGTGTTGATTGTCTATATAAGTATGTATTTAAAAGTATTTAAGTATTTATATCAGTTGTTTAGTTACCATAGCTATGGCTTTGCCTAGTTTGGGATCAGATAGCAATGTGTGAGATGTGAAACTGCTGACAAATCATTTGTTAGTGAAATCAGAGTTTAAATAGATGTAATAGATACAAAGGTCCAAAGGAGTATTCTAAGTAAGATGGTCCATGTATTTGTTGGCGTTAATATGAATGGATTATTCATAGCAATATGTAATGAAAATGAAAGATCCCAATTTGCTTTGATGTAACATGAAATAGGTTTAGGATATTTGAGGGCAACGGCAGGGAGTTGGACATCTATAGGTTCTTAAGATATTTGATGATTTGATATAGATATTTGATGTTTTTTCATTTCAAATCTTTCTTATTAACATTAGTGATCGTAATTGAAATCCAATAAGGTAATAAACAAAATACATAGAAAAGGATTATAACTCAGCTGCTATGAGATTAAATTAAGAAAAGATTTATTTATTTTGTCTGCCATTTTGATTATCTATTAAGCTTAATGTACGAGAATCCAGTAAAAGTTGACGAACCTAATTACGTACAATTTATAAAAATCACTTGATTTGTTTTAAAGTTGTAAGAAAATATAAAGTTATAGAAACATCCACACAATCAGGTCAAAAACATAACCCTACTGTTACTGATGCAGTCGAAAAAACAGCGAAACTAGGTAATGCATGCTAAAAACCGAATAACAAATGTGAATGGTCATATACTTCTTTAGACTTATATTCGAAGTTATCCTATTCATATGTCCATGGTAGATGGTAGATGGCTCATCTGATGGAAAACAATAACCCCTGTTGGCTTGGGTGAGCCGCTTGTTGGTTTGCCCGCCTACTCAATAAATAAAAAAATATTCTCACCCTTAATAAAGCCCCACACAATATTTTGTACCAATTAAAAGTCGAGTATCGGTTGAGTATTAATAAGGATTAGTTTGATGCATAATTTATGTCAAATTGACACACGGAATGTCTCTCAATCCGAACAATTGATTCGTCAAACTGACAATTGACTTTGATCTATGCGATTGAAACCCGGGTATGTGATAATCTCAATCATCTAAATTGGCTCCTTTGCCAATCAATCGAAGGCTGAATAAATAAAAAATATGTCCGTTCATTTCTGATGGACTCGATTAATTTCTTCTGAGGTTTCTAAACTAATTAATTTGAGCAACGGAAGTGGTGATGATTGAAAATATAATTTATACAACGTTTCATCATCTCTCTAAGTATGTTTTAATTATGATAGTATCCATTTATCGAATACTAAGTTTAGCGCGTAGCTTCGCTTACATGGATTTTGATTTTAGATTCTTTTTATTTCTTTCTCATTTAAATTAGTCTCTCTCTATCTCACTCAATTACATCTGTGTAATCTAAACTATTGAATCTACAAGGATAGCTGTATGATCTCGTTCATGTAGTTAAATACTTAGTTTTGTGTTTAACGATCCATCACAACCTTACTACTCTTATAAACCTGCAAATTTGTCTGTTGCTGTAGCCTTGATGATGATGACGGAGTGATGAATTGGTACAATTTCGGACATAGATATAGTCTTTGCCTAAACCTTGGCCAGTTCGTTTTGTTCACTGACACACACTATAATACTTTGTGTATAAAATTACTGCTACTATTATTGTGTTTGTTGGTATTAGATCCTGACTAACAAAACGTTACTTCTATGCTATTTAAATAAGAGCTTTACAAGCACTTTTGAATCGTCATTTTTACATCTCAGTTCGTGAGGAATTAACACCGTCTCAGAATGCAATTCTGCTAAGAAGAGTCGGCGAGAAACTCAACAGTTGCTCTTTTAAAGTACCATTACAATATTCTTAATACAATAATAGCTATCACAAATACGAGTCAATCAACTAAATTTCACGTGTTTTAGTTCACACACAAAAAGCTCTTGAATAGTATAAAAACATTTATGCATTAGATTCGGCATCTGCTAGATATAATTCTCTAATGAGCTCGATCTTCGGCTTTTCGTTCCCAACCACACATCTCTGCTAGCAACACCGCAGAAACATTTGTCTTCGCCCACCGAACCATGAAAATATCACGATATTCCCCAACCACTTTTACTTCTGCGTTCTTCGACCGCAAATTGTCAAAATAACCACGATTATCTTAATAAATTACTGCACAATTACGCGTTACATAACCCGTTATAAGCCGCATTACGCAATTCGACCACAAAAGGCAATTGGTGGCGATATTGTCAGTAATTTGATCGCCGCCTAATAAGGCTCATCGTGACTCGCCGATTTTATGTTAAGATATTAAAAAATACGCTCTTTTAAGGTTGTAAAAAACCAAATACATTTTTATTAACACTAAAACTTATATTATATATATGTCATAGCCTTAGCTAAGGCTACTTGTTGATAACATTGCAAATTTTCCTTATTCTGGAGAGAAAGAAGAGATTGAAAATAACGATTTTCTAAAAAAATATTAGGTCTGCCGTCTTATGACACGATTACCTATAACAATACCATCCTCGTAGCATTTTGAACTCCATGAATTCAAATCTGCTTGGCCCTACGCTGCACTGGTCACACAGAGTTGTAAAATGTTTTTTTTTATTTTTCTTGAGTAGAAGAAAAACTAGCAACGGGCTCACCTGATGGTAACCGATCACCGACACCCATGGACATTCGCAGCATCGAAGGAGTTGCGAATACGTTACCAGCCTTTAAAGGGAATTTCTGGGAGAGTCTAGGGAGAAGTCGGACAAGAAGTGGGCGATGGAGGGAGAGAAAAGGAAGGGAAGGGATGGACCACCGGCCACCTCACTCACCGGCTGAAACGCGGAAGCGCAAACACTTCCGGGGCGATTTTTTTTGAGGTCGTGGTACTTACCCGGTACGAGCCGGCCCATTAAGCAACAACGGGAACTGCTCAGTTTTATTTATGAACATCATGTTACAATTAAAATATGATAGCCATGAAATATTATTTTATCTACACTTTTAGGCTATTTCGAGATAACAGAAAATTATAAAAATTAGTAGTATATGTAAAAACATATACTACTCTTTTTTTAATCAAAAAGAGTAATATATGTAAAAACCTTTGAAATACAAGTAACGGTGCTTGAAAATTTGTTAATACGACTTTAAGGTATATTAAATACAATTACCCATGCAATTCAAATTAGTTTTTTAATTGAGAATCAGAAATGTTAACAATCAGTTGGCTTTACGAAATAAGTGTTTACAGGCTGTGATTTATGGCAGGGCAATGAGACCATAAACTTTGTCCAAAAGCAACTTTCCAAAGGATCTCGCAGAAAATCAACGTAAAGTGGAAGTATTTGTGTGAGGTGGCCGGTGGCCCACCCCCTGCCTACTCCTTCCTTTTCAACCTCCCCTTCCTTTTCATGCCTCCTCCCCTTTCCTCCCTCTCTTTTTAGAGATCAAAAAATTCCCAACTTTAAAGCGGGCAACGCATTTGCAAAACGTTTGACGATGCAAGTGTCCATGGGCAGTGGCCCATGGACACTTGCATCGTTATTTTACCACGTTATTGCTTAATTAACCACTGTTATTGCTTTCCACCAGGTGAGCCTCTCGCTGATTTGTTCGCCTACACTATAAAAAAATATTTAAGCGTTTATTATGGATCAAACCTATTCGAGTGCGAGGACAAAACGCCGAGATAGTCTATTTGCAAAAGGTGTTCGCATCTCTTAGGTCCCCAAAGAAGTCTCCTCACAACTTAGACCACTTTTACCGCCTAACCCAGCCTCTATTGGATTCGCACCCGGACCCCCGGAACGCGCTGCCTCACGTAATCCGCTTTTTGTCGCCGATGAAAGTCTCGGCCGTCGGTTACGACACCTCGGCGTGGCGCCCCGTAATTCACACAATCGACTTTTACAATAAAACCTCCAGCGCTTTATCGGGAAAAGAACGCGCCGGTTTTGTTTTTCTTCTTTCCCCGACTCTGTAGTTGAACGGCTAATTTCACCAAGTTACGGTTACGTAGAGTCCGAATGGAACTCGTCATTACGACAAGCTAATCTTGCATTTTAATTAAAAAAATTATCAGTAAGTCTATACATTCAAATTTGTCATTTATAAAACGTATCACGAAGCGCAGCAATCGTCGACCCAGCTTATTGGTCCTGCCTAAGACTAGGACGAAATTTGCCAAAAGGGATATCACATTCGAAGGAGCACAATTTTATAATAAATTACCAAGTCTAATAAAAGATGTAAGCTCAATTAACGAATTTAAATCGCAGCTTTCGCAATATATCCTCAATAATAATTTATTGTTAGAATAAACCATTTAAATTATTCGTTAACTGAGCACTAGGATTTATAAGACGACGATATGTATGCTTTACTTTTGTTGTAATATGTTGTTCTCAAGTAAGTGACATTGTCTTTTTGAGAATAAAGTTCTTTAACCTTAATATGCAGTCTTACATCTCTATTGCCCGTATCCTATAGCTAACATATAAAATACTAGATGTATACTATACTAACAGTTATATGCAAGCATTACTGTACTCTGAATAGAAGGGTTATGTTCTACTTGTTGTGTTAACTTGTGGTGTAATGGTGATAGAGCCACAGCAACTCTCACTGCCACTGAATGGGCCGGCTCGAACCGGATAAGTACCACGACCACACAGAAGCTCAGTGAAGTGGAAGTGTTTTTGCGTTTCATCCTGTGAGTGAGATGAGCGGTGGCACATCCCCTCCCTTCCCTTCCTGCCTCTCTCAATCCCCACCTCTGCCTACATCCCCCTCCCGCTCTTCTCCTCTCTCCCACTTTCAAACCCCCCTTCCCCTCTTTAAAGGCTGGCAACACATTTGCAAGTATAAAGATGGAACTGTCCATGGGCGGTGGTGATGAGCCACTTGCTTGTTTGGCAGTCTACCCCATAAAAAATAATAATAACATACAAAAGACAAGTTAATATATCGTGTTTTTAAGCGTTTAAGCTTGTAAGGCTTTTGAAGCAATCGTGGTATCGTAATTGTTTTGAAGTTTCGTGATCTCGGCAGCAAGGGTAAACTTCGATGAACAACTTTGTGTTTAAAGCTGGCAGCTCGATCGAGTGGTAACAAACACACATACATACGTTTGTTTTAAGTCGTATATATGATAAGTCTCGTACGAGACTGATAAATTGTTTTTCGCTAGCTGAAGGTTCTCACCAAAAACATTCAACAGAGTTTCGATGCATATCGCATGAAACACACGAAATGTCTAAGAGACATACTCGTACCATTTGTGCCAAGAATCGTGCACGAAATCTATTCGGCCTCTCTGTATACTGTCACAAAAACAGAGAATTAAATATGCTTTTTTTTTTGTAAATGTAGGCTTTGCAGTCAGGAGCAATAACCACTGCACCAACGGGTCAGTCAAAGTCAAATGTCAATTCAAAAATTATCATAATTGCGTACGTAATTTTATGGAGGTACTTCTATTTAAAGAAGCTCAGTATTTCTATTCATCCAGAAAATCTCAATAAAGTAGAATGATATGCAATAAATCCAATGCATGCTATATAAATGAAGACATTTTTATATACAGAATAGATAGTTCAAAGCCTCTACATATGACATGTTAAGGGGCTGAATATGATCTCGAAAAAAAGAAAACTTTACAGTATTCCCTAAAGTTGAACATATTGAGTTGCGCTTACCAAGGCAACTTGTTTGGCGTGTTGCCAGTGTTTACCTTTGAAGGAAACTAGTGTAGCAATATCGATAATCGTTCGACGATTTGTTTGTAGACGGAATGCTCATTTCATCAACAGTAATATTAACTGAGTACTGTAACAGTAATATTAACAACAGGTCGAGGTCGGTTCTTTGCTCGCGTTTACTTTCTGAGTCTTTGTTATCGTATCGTCTTTTAAAACCATTTTTTTTTAAACAGTAGGCTGACAAACGAGCAAGCGGCTCACCTGATGGTAAGTGATCACCGCTCATGGATATTTGCAAGATTACAGTACTTGCAAATGCATTGTCAGCTTTAAAAGAAGGAGAGAGGAGGAGTGAGAAGGAGGAAGGAGAAGAGAGAGAGAGCGAGAAGGGGACGGATGAAGGGGGAGGATGGAGGCATGGGTAGGGAGAGGAGTGAGAGGGGTAGTATGGAAGGGATAGGCCACCGGCCACCGCACTCACCGGACGAAACGCAGAAGCAAAAGCTCTTCCACTTTACGCCTATTTCTGTGAGGGCATGGTACTTATCCGGTTCAAGCCGGCTCATTCAGCAGTGGGAGCAGCTGCGTGGCTTTATCACCATAAAAATCGTCATCATCAAAATCACATTTTGAGCCATGGCAGCGCAGTTTCCAGGCGCTTGTTAATTTGTTATTAACAATTGTTAATAAAAATAAAAATAAATTATTGATGATTTGCCACATGAAGGAACACATCGTGAGGAAATCTGCATATTAAGGAAACGATGAAATAAAATTCTTAGATACGTGAAGTCCATCAATTCGCTGCGGGGCGCGTGGAGGTCTGTGACCTTATATTCTTTATACGGAGGAGGGTTTATACTGAACCCAGTACTGGACCATATATATGTAGGCTGTTATTTACTGCTGCTTTAGTAATTTATCGTCATTTTACGTACATATAGGGCATATTTATTTTGTTAATTATTTTATATGACTAATTGTAATTTTTTCTTGCTTTTATGCATTTATGCACCTAACTCTCTCCTATATTTCATACTAGGTAGTCGTGTATATTATTTGTTATTGTGTCTGTACCTTTTTATGGAGTAGGAAGCAAACGAACAAGAGGTTCGTCTGGTGGTGGGCGATTATTGCTGCCCATGGACGCAAATGCAAATGCGTTGCCAGCCTTTAAAGTGGGAATTTTTGGGAGGGGGAGGGATTGGGAAGGTGTGGGTAGGGGGGGAGTGGGCTACCGGACGAAACGCGAAAGTGCTTTAATTTTTCATAGATTTTCTGTGAGGTCGTAGTACTTCTTCCGTTCGAGCCGGCCCATTCAAGAAAATTATTTAAGTTTATCATCAAAATTACGTCAATCCTTTTTTTTCAATGAAGTTTATTTATATATTATATATGCGGTATATATACATATATATACAAAACAATAAATTTAATAACAATTCGTTTACGTTTTTACGCTCCCAATTTATTATTCCATTCGTTTGTACCAATAAGAGCGATGGATGTGAGTGGATATATTCACAGGCGCTTAGCCCGTTCAAATGTCTTTATAAATTTGTTAACGGCGTCACCGAGCGACACATGATATAAATTGTTGCGGAGGGATCGGGTTAAGTAAGTGCCCATTAACGGAATTACCGTCACTTAGATAGATGACGTCATTTAAGGCTTTATTGCTCCACTCGCCGAGCTTTATGCGAACCACGCTAGATGGGAGCTTTGGGCCTTCGGCCCGCATTTCGGAAATTAAAAACGAACATGATAATCTTTGTACATGATTCGTGTGACTTTATGGATGTTAATCGTGAACATGTAAATCTTTGTACATGATTGTCCGTGTATGTTTTATGCATGTAACTTCTGAACGTATATAATGGTTTAATTTTATATCGGCATCTTTATTAATAATGCGAATGCGTGTATTTTACGCAGAGTACAGATGTAGATGATAATGGAAATTAAAAACAAACACGTATATCTTTATACATGATTGATCAAATATGTTTTTATGCATGTAATATATTTAATGGTTTAATTTTATATTGACATCTTTATTAATATTGTAAATGCGTGTGTTTTAAGTAGAGTACAGATGACAATGAAAATGAACATGTAAATCTTCATACACGATTGTCCGTGTATATTTTTATGCATGTAACTTCTGAACGTATTTAATGGTTCAATTTTATATTGGCATCTTTATTAATATTGCAAATGCGTGTATTTTACGTTGAGTACAGATGTAGATGACGATGGAAATTAAAAACAAACATGTATATCTTTATACATGATTGATCATGAAAATGATGACAAAGAAAATGAACATGCAAATCTTTATACACAATTTTCCGTGTTTATTTTTATGCATGTAACTTCTGGACGAATTTAACGGTTCAATTTTATATGGCATCTTTGTTATCTTTTGGCATCTTTATTAATATTGCAAGTGCGTGGGTTTTAAGTAGAGTACAAAGGTAGAGTGCAAATGTAGAGTACTGATGAAAATGGAAATTAAAAACGAAGATGTAAATCTTTATACTTGATTGTTCCTGTAACTTTTACGCATGTTAATCCTGAACGAATTAAACGGTTCTATTTTGTATTGCCATCTTTAATAATGTTGCCAATACGTATGTTTTAAGTAAACTGTATAGATAAAAATGCGTGGATGTGATATTTTTGTGGCCTATAATTATATCTCTGTGTGTCATATTTTTGGAAAAGGGAAATATTTATATACATTAATAATAATATTTTTGAACAAAAGAAGTAGTATGCAAGTTTAATATGAATAGTAGAGTAAAGTAGTAAGTAAGAACGGCGGAACATCACCTGAAACGGATGAAGTATTCCGTACTAGGTACCCGAAATATTTTTTGAGCCCCTCTTAAGTGGTTTTTGAGGCATCTGCTGATAGAATAACCTCTACTTTATTAAATCCTAAAAGAAGCTGCAAGTCCATTATTATCTGACTGCTAAGCCAAAGGTCGTCGGTTCGATTCCCATACAAGACAATATATTTTCGCGATGAGCAGAGGTATTTATTCTGTGTTTGGGTATTAATTATCTATATTAGGGTGTATTTAAAGATATTCAAGTATTTATATCAGTTGTCTGGTTACCATAGTACAGGCTCTGCCTAGTT
>DWHQ01000988.1:0-11843 GCA_018247955.1 Eurytides marcellus marcellus | reverse complement strand
ACCCAAAGGTTGACTGGCAGATAATGCCATTGGCATTAAGTCCACCTTTGTACAAAAATTGTGCAAGAAGATTAAATTAATAAATAAAATGAATATCGTATTGGTCGTGGTGACAAAACATTACTGTTAATTTTCCTCTTTCGTCGTGATCCTTTTATTTGCAAAAAAGACATTGCTAAAAAATTTACAAGTAATATTTTCAATCATCTCTTTATCTCTTTTTTTTAAACGTTGCCTCCATTTTAAGATAGAAATATCTTGCGCCATAACGGCGTTTTACTTAAATTTCGAACCCACGATCCGCGACGCCGAAGCCAATAGCTTAGCAATTTGTACCGTTGATATACAGATTCGCATATAAGACCTTGTAATAAAAGTAGTACATGATTTGGTATTACCGACAAATAAATGTATTTTACTTTATTTTCGCGATAGTATTATAAGTATTTAAAAAGTCTAGATGTAAATGTCCAGGTGGTGATAATTTTCCTAAATTTTTGGTTAGTTCAATTGATAATTGAGTCTGTCAGGAATAAAGCTAGAACGTAATCATTTATAGCACTGTTATACTTGTGCATATAAATCTTAATGTATTTTGTGAATCCATCTTTAGTGACAAATGACCTTTCAGCACTCCCCCAGTTTATATTAGTGCGTGGGTTCCGTGGTCCGGGTTTGATTCCCTAATGTCTTTGTTATGTTACATTGTTTGTATATTCGTATTACTAATAGATTACAGCTTCCTTGCGTAAGGTTAGCGATAATTAAAGTTTTTCATTTATTACTGCATAAACCCCATATTTTTTACAGATAAAAAGTTGCTTACTATGGGTAGTTCTACTCAACTGAAAAGTAATCATAAAATAAGCACCGGTACGAGTTATAATATAAAAACGGTTATGTCGTTATCGATAATTCACCTAACCTTTTAACATCTCTTGCTTTTGAAGCCCATTTTTTTAAGCAAAGAATTATTCATAACCGTTATACCTACATGCATTGGCCAAAGACGAAATTGTTCCATTTCCCAGATGAATTGATACTGTTCCAAATTTAATCTACCTTATGATACTGGCAAACTAACCCCACAACTTTATACTGAGTAGATCAACTTTATACTCACTAGATCATTAAAGTCGATTGAAACAGCGATGTCACATTAAATAACATCGAACCCGTTTATCGATATCGCATCGCTACGACGCGACATCGATACGGAAACTCGATACTTTACACGAAGCGGAGTCGAGTTACCAATACTGATTACAAGAAGTAATTACTTACGTTAACAAAGAGGCTCACGTACACAATGCTTGGAACGATTACAGCAGAACAGAGAACTATTATAATGAATCAGTATTCTCATAGATAAATATCACAACTTACAGTTGAAATAGTGTTATGAATTAAAAATAGTTTCAAGAGATATGCTTGATTCTAAAAGAAAAATATTCTAATTCTATATACCTTTGATTATTAATTCAATTTCACCGATGTGAAAAAAAAAACTAAGAAAAGTTTTTTCATCCTGATTATATACTCCCCTAGTCGATTACTAGGGCATAAGCTCTAAGTGGTGCACATGAAGTCGTGTGTCGGTTCTTACAAAGTTATTTTTTCGTAATAGACGGGAAGTATACTTATATCCTATAGCTTGCTATAGGATATTTTTAAAACAAACGACATAGTTGAATTCATAGGCTTGTATGTAATGTAACCAAACAAAGAAGCAACAACACAAAGCCATTGCCCTTCGCGGATTCGAACCCCCTATTTATAAAGAGCGTGCAATTTTATTTATTCAAACAGGCCTTTACAAGCACTAATGAATCGTCATTTTCACATCTCAGTTCGTGAGGAAGCTACCACCGGCTCGGAATGCAGTTCTGCTGAGAAGAGCCGACGAGAAACTCAACAGTTGCACTTTTAAAAATACCGTTACAATATGCCTTAATACAATAATGAAAGCTATCCCACATACGAGTCAATCAATTAATAGAAACGCGTTTTGATCCATAAAACGCTCTTGAACAGTAACAGATAGAATTTATGCAATAGTTCTAATTTTAGTTTTAAAACGCCCAAGTGGTAGATCCAGAATAGCTTGTGGAATTCCATTATATATGCGTACATTCATGCCCATGAAGGATTTTTTCACCTTATGGAGACATGTTAAGAAAGTCATAATGTAAAGGGACATAAGCGATGTTTGAGTGGTAATACACTTGCAAAGTCCGCTGGAGTGTTACCACTGCATAACCAGTTATTCTAGCGCCAAACAGTAATGTAGCGCCAAAATTTTTTGAGATACGACAAAATTGCTTTCTACCGTTGATACATACAATACTATACCGCCCTGTGTTTTATGACCCCCAAAGGACGGGAGTGGCACATATAGCTTAGCTTATATAACATATATTAGCTTTAATAAATAAAATTATACGGAATAGAATAATTCTATTCCGCGAGGCATGGTACAACCATTCCTAAGTAGATTTAATAGATATTTCAAATGGTTAGTGTATATGAAATGACAAAAGGGTGTGTATGAAAGAAGAAAGGTTTTTGTAAACAAATATACATTGGAAAAAATCTTTCATCATATCTTTAAATATTTCAACACTTCTTTGTTCAGAATTTTCAGTCGATTTCCGATAACGTTCGTACCCCACCGTGGATTTGCTTATTGGTTGCAATGAAAGGCGAAACCTGCGACGCCGTCAGCGAATTCGGTGTTTCGTTGCCTACCTACTTACGCATTATGTATGAAATCGCGTTCCCCGGTCGAGCCCACTTATTTGCGTCACGGTTTGGATGACCAACTCGACCAAATTATCTTTTGCTGAATCCATCTAGCTACACCGTTTAAGCTAATGCTTTTAATTTCTCACTCTATGATTGCGATGTGATGACATTTTGAAGTGTTATTTTTTTATGGAAGGGTAAACCGCTTCGTAACGTAACGCGTAACGGCGCCAGTCTGTCTGGCTTCAGTTGACAGTAAGCATATAACCTAAAAATATCGCCCCTTTTGAAAGTTATTGAAGAAAATAAAATTATTTCGATGTTAAATAGTTTAACGTAGATTAGTTTAAGTTATCACATGGCGGTAAGAAAACTTGCAATACCTCCAATGGCAATCCACCTCAGGCGGACTCGGCAAGAGTTTTACCACTTAGTAAAGTGGAAATTAAATTTAATCGTTCAAGTATTGGACTTACGTTCAATTACGACTTGATACTAAAAAAATGTTACTTCAGAGAAAACTTAGAGGTATTTTAAACAGCAAACCATAGAACCGAATGTGAACGAAATGTTTTTATAATATCTATGCATGTTTAAATTTATTTAACTCCCCATATAATCACTGACTAATCGCAGTGACGCTACAGATCTTATCGATCTGTAGCTTCACGTACTAAGTTCAGTGACAGTGAATCAATGCGTACGTTTGTGAAATATTATTCATATAATGACTCGATGAAAGACGCGCTCCTTGGGGGAAACCTTAAACATACTGAATAGGTTGACATCCTTAATAAAATTAACTATCAATGTTCAAAAATTAGTCTTTTCATATTATTTTATTGTCATCATGACTTCCCTAGTCTGCTGTACTAGACGAATAATGAAATTACTTACTAAATTGTGTAATAGCCGTGTAAATATTCGACACTAATATATTAATAAGTGGAAACGTGATCCAGTGCTTACAATAAGCCTCCGCTGTGAATCAACTTAGGGACGGGGATCGGGGTATTTCAGACCGCATGCCGCTTCATCCAGGTTAACGAATTTCGTCGCCGAATGCGTTGTGGTCGTTTACGTCAATCCTTTTAACTACACATAGACGTTGAGTTGATGAGGAAACATAATATTATGTATCGCTAATTAATAAGCGACGAATCGGCGTGAGTTTAGAAATAATTTCCAGGCTATTTTCCCCACCGTTTTAGTAATCCTTCTACGTGACCGAGTCTTGTTATTAATTTTATTGTATATAATTATTATTGCTTTATTTATGTATTATTACGTGTACAAACAGCCTTACGCTCCTTTGGTTTACTTCAACTACTAGCCGAATTATTATATACTATATACTACAATTTTATCTAGTCTTGTTTACCTTTTACCAGAACGAAAACTAGCAAATCCGATTGTGAGCGATCATCGCCGCCCATGGATTTTTGTAACATCAGAATACTTGCAAATGAAAGCCAGACTTTGAGGTTGCCAAATTATTCATCGGATCACCGAATTCGTGGAAATGCTAGGATCCACGAATGGTTTCCATGTCCTACGGGGTAACGTATGAGGACATGCGTGTTGTGTCAAAATTTTAATTTTAATGTTATTAAAAATTGAGAGATAGTCGGCTACGGACAGTCGGGCTCCGGTATACGGACCTGGACCGCGGTTGTCGTCGACTGTTAATTTGCAAGCGGAAGGGGAGGCGGTGAGAACCGCCCCGGGATATTTTTTAAGTGTAAACTGAAGTTAAAGGAGAAACGGATGAAGGTTTTTTTTACTAATTTAAGTTCACCTCTCCTCCTCCCTGCCGACTCTTACTCTTACGAATTTATTCAACTATGCATTCTTTACATATAATAATAGTTTATCTATCCGACGTGTCTCAACTCGTGCCAAGCCGGGGCTACCGGCTACTCATAATTATAGTGAAAAATACCGTTCCGTATATTTTATAAACAGCCTTTATCTAGAGAAATGTTTGAAATAGTCGGATAAGGCGGGATTTTCCCGAGTTGGGCCTCTGCTGCAGTACGCAGAACGCCGCTAGGAAGCCATAGTAACGTTTTCTAGAGCCCGATTTATCTAGAGAGGGCTTTTCACGAAACGCCAGTCAGAGTGTCGACCTTTCATGACTCATCGCATACTTTGTGCGTAGTATACGTTACAGTCATAGACACAAGACGCAGACACGTCTTACTCAACTCCTATAGAAATTGTTTAATTAACTGTCGAATAATAGATGACCCGTTTGGCGCAATTGCTAAGCTATTGGCTTCGGCCTCGCAGGTCGTGAAATCGATTCCCACCCGGGACAAATATTTGTCCTAACAACAGATGATTGTTCCGGATTTGGTCGTTTGTCCTTGCAATGAGCGCAGCGTTTTTTTAAAAGCCACAATAAATAAAAAAAGATAATCTTGTTGGAGATCTCGAGAGAATCGAAATATTTAATAAACAAATAAGTAACCACCACCCGTTGAAGAATTTTCGATAATCCATGGAGACAGTTTAGAAAAGAGAAATTCTTTTATAACATTAGCAGCCTGATGGTGTGAGACGAATAGTAGTAATTGCATTGTTTTTAAACCTTGAAGTATTATAACTTCGAAGATAGCATACTTCTTCAAATCGAATATAAAATATGATCAAGTCATGATTGACTAACAGTTTTTTTTTTATTAGTCTATATTTTTTATGAAAATTTACACCGTCTATAACTCTGCTTTCCTCTTATTTATCAACTCATGAACTCTTCTACATAATATAGCTATACATATATACATAATACAAATATATCATATAGTTGTTATAAAAATTGCGTTACCTGTGAAAGCTTTAAATAGGATTCGTCCTAAAACTGTGTAACGCAAACTATGGCTGCCGGCAGGGAGAGTAGGTGTCAGGTATTGATTATTCTCCCAACCACCCTGGGGGCGTGCTCCCGCCACGTTATATTATCCGCCACACACTTTGTATATAGCAACACTAATATTATATAGCACTGTGACGCCAGTTTTCATGACATTGTATAGTTTGGAATGAAAATACAGACTAATGTAAATAAACTTAATGTATACTACATTTTGTGTTATGGATTAAGTTTATTTTGTAATATTTGAATATATAAAAAGTAATATTAAATGAAAATTATAGTTTTTTCTTATTAAGTTTCTTACTCTGTTTATTAATATTATATTATTATTATTATTTATTTTTATCATTCGTTTTTGCGTCTGAGAGTATATGGTAATGTTATAGAAGGAAGAATAAAAAATATAAAACTTGACAAGGAATTGAGCAAGGTCTAACAAAGCTAAGAGACAACGGACCTTATTACTTTAAGAGTTCCGGTGGTGTCTTTTAATAAGAAAATTTTAATTAATTTCGCCGATAATTGTAAATAATCGAATGTGAGCAATTACTTGAAAGGGCTTAAAAAATAACTTTTTATGTTTTGGTATTTTTATGCACATAAGTAATTCCATGCGGCAATGTTGTTCTATTAAGGGAACAATAGAGGAGTAAGCGTAGATTTTTGCCGTCTATACGTGTCCGACATTTGGCACGTCTGAGACAATAGCTAGCGATGAATCATGCACACATCATCGACTGGTAGTTTATTTTTTTAAAGTAACACCGCTGAAGGACTTTGTTCCTTGTGCCTGGATATAGGTGAATAAACAATCCATGACTAGCTAGGTTGCCGAGTGAACAATTAATTACTCAAATCGATACGACAGCAGCGGAATGAGTAGGTGCGATAGGAGTATTTATATAAAAAATCAATTAGCTGATTGTCGGACGCTTTTAATGCGACATCTCATTATATCGCCTAATGAAAACCCCATGTCTACATAACTAATGAATTGGTTGACTAAGCCCATTGTCCTTTTCTCGGAATAGGAATAGAAATGGAAGCGCTGCTCGAACAATCTGTTATTGTGACATTTCGTCATTTGTCGTTGCAGAGATCAAGACTGAGGTCATCAGCGAGGCGAAGGTGGAGACCGAGGAGGGTCAGGACGAGAGGATGAAACTCGAGAACGAGCCAAGGGCCACGCGCACCACCAGCATCGACAGCGACAACAGATCTGACCGCAGCGAGGAAGATGACACCAGGCGCTCCCGGAAAAGAGCTGCGTCTACATCCCCATCACCCATCCCACTGGATAAAAGGACGGCCCGTTTCGAATGCCTCAAATGCCTCCAGCGTTTCGACTCGCCTAACGCTTACGACATCCACCGTTTCACCGCTCACGGAGAGGCCAGAACCGGCTTCGACGATCTCACCTTCGTCGACTTCTCGAGCAAAAAGTTTCCAGAAATAGCTAGAGGAGTCTGCGAACGGAATAACCATGTGTCTATAACAGATCAACGTTACAAATGCGATTTGTGCTCCCGTGAGTTTCCGTGTGGCCAAGCGCTGGACATCCACAGGAAGTCCTGCTCAAACACCTCCAGGGTTACCAGCCCGGAACGCGAGCGTAGGGAAGACTTCTTCGCGAAACTAGACCTAAGGAATAGGTCGTTTGGTATCCCCGGCACGCTGACACCACCTATGGAGAGGTTCACCCCGAAATTTGATGATGGACACATGGGTAACGGTATCAGGCACATCGATGCTGCAAGGGACTTGGCTGACATCCAATCAATATTAAACGTGACGTCAGCTGGAAGCCTCCTTGAGAGACTAACTGGCACGAGGGGTCCATTGGAGAACACAGTGCTCACTCCTCCCGACACGATAGGGAAGGAGCGCGAACCTGAAGAGACCCAAGATAACTTCGCAGCGGAATTTAGAAGGATGAAATTGCGCGGCGAGTTCCCGTGTCGTCTTTGCCCGGCCAAGTTTCCCAATTTGCGAGCCCTGAAGGGTCACAATAGAGTGCATCTAAGTGGAACAGGCCCTGGTCCCTACCAGTGTAACATGTGCCCGCACGCATCCTTGGACAAGGCGGCGTTAGTCCGCCACATGCGCACCCACAACGGTGACCGCCCATACGAGTGCGCGGTCTGCAATTACGCATTCACCACGAAGGCTAACTGCGAGCGTCACTTGCGTAATCGTCACGCCAAAGTCACTAGAGAGGACGTCAAACGCTCCATTATTTACCACCCGTCCGAAGATCCGAATAACGATGAAGTGAATTCTAAGCTGGCTCGCGAGGAAGTGAAAAGATCCCTCGCCTTTCACACACCTGAAATCGAACGCCGCCCTGACACGACAGGTCGGGACACCCCTTTAACGCACTACACGCCGAGCTTCATCACCGACCGACACCCAGTTACCGCTTTGGTGACAAAACCCTTGCCCGAATCGCCTACTTTAACCCCTAGAGAATCCGAGCAATCTCTTCCTAGAATCAAAGTCAAGGGTATCGGAGAGCTGACGCAAATACCCAAGTTCAGACCGCCAGAACTGACTTTCAAAACTAACGATGTCGCCCTCGAGACGTACGACGAGGATGCTCCCGTTGATCTCAGCACAAGTGACAACAACAGCTGCGATGTTCTGGACCTGAGTAAAAAGAAGCGTGATCCAGATGAAGACGAGCCCAAGTCGGTACCTAGGCCTACTTTTGAGGCGACCTCCCCTACAACCGCTTCTGCAGCGGCCACAGCCTTCGAAAAAACGAGTTTCTTCCTAGCTCAACAGAGACTTTTCGAGTCATCCATTCCAAAGATCGACCCAGCATACTACGCGACACAGCTGTCGCAATTGTACGCAGGCGCAGTCCCCGGCCTCCCAGGCTTGCCGCTCCCGCCATCTGCCTTTCCCATTAACCCATATTTCCTACAAACATCTTTTTTTCCCCACCCAACTGATTCACAAGAGCTTGCCGAGATAAAGCAACGTATACAAAAAGAGATAATCCGTGGTCTAAGTATGTCCGGCGGAAGATTGGTCACTTCTGAACAAGAAAGTCAACCAAAACAAGAGCCAGAGGAGGAAGACCTGAAGCCCCTGCCACAAGTCGCATCACCCACACCGCCACCCCGTCCCGAATCTCCGCGCCCATCGAGCAACATCGTTTCTCAAAGCGACTCGGTCAAGATGGTCATTAAGAACGGTGTGCTGATGCCAAAGCAGAAGCAGAGACGCTACCGTACAGAAAGACCCTTCTCCTGCTCCCAGTGTTCGGCGCGTTTTACTCTTCGCTCGAATATGGAAAGACACGTAAAACAGCAACATCCGCAGCATTGGAGCGTTCGTCGGCCATCAGCCAGGGCCCCGCCGTACCCGACACCCGATAACCTAGCTGACAGGGTGAAATTCGCCTTACTAGCGCGCCATCTAGAGAGGCCTATACAAGACGACCGCTCCCCGATCCGCAGAGATTCCGACGAAGTTGCTGACAACGAGGAAGATGAGGACGACACTTTAGTTATAGACGAAGAACCGGATAACGACGTCAAACCTTCAGAACACACGGCCGCTCACAAAGCCGCCGCCGAGATCCTAATGGCGACGTGCCAGCAAGAGCTCAATAAGGACTTCGATCTCAAAATCGCCGGCAGCTTAATCAACAAGCCGGTGCCCATAGCGGAGAAGACTGAAATCGGTACGGACCCAATACCGAACTCCGAAACGGTAATCGTACCGGTTGTTCCGACGCGCAGCGATGAGGAAGAGGACGAAGAAGGCTTGGTCGCGTCAACCAGCGAAGGGAACAACTCTGGAAGCGATGAAAACAAGTGAGTTACATGCTTTAAGTTAAAATTAACGGTAAACGCGCCTGATAACGGTCAACGCTTAGCGCGTTACATTTGTGACAACAACACAGTGCCACACAAAATGTGCTCAGTACTCGCCGAGATATTTCAGAGGGTACATATCGATGCCCAGTAATTATGGTGCAGTAACAATACTATTTACACATTTCTGCTTGTTGGTAGAAAAACTGGCAATGCGGACCACCGCATAGAGATAGTAGCACAGATACTAATCTTTCTGGGCGTTACAATTAAAATTAAATTAATATTTTTCTTTTTTAAAAACTCTATGTTAAAATTTATGTTTCACTACCCAGATCGGAATCCGACACCGGTGCCTTACCGCCGAAGAAGAAGTCCGCGTACAGCTTGGCCCCGAACCGAGTCTCCTGTCCTTACTGCCACCGTAAATTCCCATGGTCCTCCTCCCTGCGCCGCCACGTCTTAACCCACACGGGCCAGAAGCCATTCAAATGCCCCCACTGCCCACTTCTGTTCACCACCAAATCCAACTGCGACCGCCACTTGCTGAGGAAACATGGCGGATCTGCCAGAGCCATCCTCGCTGAGCCGGTCACGGACTCCCAACCACAGACGGGGAGCGACACCAGAAGCGTACCAGAGAGGCCGTTCAAATGCGCCTCCTGTCCCACTAGCACCTTCTCCTCTATGGACACTCTGAAGAAGCACATGTCTTCGCGTCACGGCACGGGCGATTCGCAGCCCAGTTCTCCCAACCCTGAGGGGAACGAAGAGACAACTGAGGGGCTAGTGTTCAAATGTCACTTGTGTGAGGGATCTTTCGGCGATCGTAGCGGCGCTTTGGGTCATCTCGCGGCCAAACACGCCGCGGAGTACGAACAGCTGGTCAGCAAAGGAGCTCTGGATGGCACCAGCGATCGCAGCGAAAGCGCCGATGACGATGACAGGGGCAAGTTTCCCGATCACGCCAACAGGAAGGTGAGTAAACTTCGACTTTTAACTTAAGTACCATATTGCACTGCTACACAAATTCTGTTAGAAGACTTAAAACGTACCTAAATTGAATCTAGATACCTTATTTAGTAATGCCAAAGATATTTTTCTTTTATTATTTCAACGTACGAAAGCTTTAAATATAGTTATAAAAAAAATGCGTCGCGGGACGCCCGACAGAAATGATACCTTAACTGTCAACTGAAGCCAGACAGACTGGCACCGTTAAGCGTTACGTTACGAAGCGGTTTACCCTCCCACAAAACGTTATTACTTCAGAAATAAACTGTAAGACAGAAATATCTTGTTTTATAAAGGCGCAGTACACACGTAAATTTCACACGAACGAACGCCCAGATCTGGAATAATTATCTAAAGTTCATTCGAACGTTTATCCCGGATGGGAATCGAACCCACGACCTGCGACGTCGAAGTCGCTCAGCAAATGCGCCAAACAAGTCGTCATAAGAGCCTCAAAATATTTTTCATTACACACACTAACCATCGATGGACTCAAATGACACAATACAATTTTTCAAAAAGTAGCTAACAGCTAACGTTTTAGCTTGATATCACAAGAACTATCGAACGGGTTGTGATAAAACATATTTGGGTTTTTAAATTAAAGATATGAATACATAAGAATTGTATTAGACTTTGATTTTTTTTAGATTTTTTTGTACATATTAAGTATCAGAATCGAGTACTGAACACCCTCCTTCAGTATATACGGTCTTTTACCAGTCAGCCGGTATATTGGAATTTAATTTTTTAAAACTTTTGTCATATCTGTGGCACTTCCTGGTGGCAGAACTGTTTTGCAAAGTACCCCTGTACTTTGCAAAACAGTTCTGCCACCTATAGCTTAAGCTTAAGTTGCTAAAAATTTGTGATTCCGTTCATTAAAATTCTAAGAGATTAAAAAAAGAACTGCCACTACATTCTGCACCCTGGCATCTCAAACATAGAGTCGAGTCTCACTTGTCGTTGTTCTTGCTGCTCTGTGACGTGTTTGCGTGATTGCTGACGTTGGGATGGATGACGATGTCATCTCGCCTCTCCACCCTTATGCGGGATTTGCTCTGGGATGATGTGCTGAAGCAGTTGTCCGACCCACCCGGCTGCGAGCCCAGGGATTCGCTGTGGAAGATCACGCTTAATCTGAATGGGCTGTAATTTTTAGAGTTGCATGCATACTGGGAAGATTATTCAAGGAAGAACTAATGCAATATTACTTTTTTTTAAAGTACTCGGAAGGTTATCGAGGTAAAGCAAAGGTAATAATTTTTTTTTTTAAAACGCTACCTCCATTGGAAGATAGAAATATCTTGTGTTATAAAGGCGTTTTACATACATAAATTTTACATGAACAAACAGATTACAGATCCGGAACAATTATCTGT
>DWHQ01000987.1:0-11846 GCA_018247955.1 Eurytides marcellus marcellus | reverse complement strand
AGTCAACATTAACCTCTAATTATTTTTTTTTTTAGTAAAATTCTAGTAAAATTTTAATTGAATTACTTACCGATTTTAAAATTCGAAGGCTGTGGTTTAAGCTAATTTGGCTTTGTTTTCATTACCCGACATTTATTTTTCATGTACCTTGAATTTTGCTGAATGCTCTCGTCTGTATCCTCGGTAGGATTGTTTCCTTATTACGCGTACTCCAAAGAACTCGATATCAATAAATAGCTAAAGGTAAAACGTACTTGATTCGCTTTTACACTTATAAATCAAAGTGCATTAAAAATGAAATAACAACATTCCCCATACGCAATTTTAAATACTAAATCACAGTACACTATTATTATACTTATATACAAGACTGAGGTCTATACTTTTCTTTAATCACGGTTACACTATCTATACTTTTCTATGTTCAGCATTTGGGAGTCATCAGCCTAGAGCAGTCTGTCATGCTAGCTAGTGATACTTAGTGTCTATTTTTTATCTTTTTTTTTTATAATCTGTCGAGGCCAAGTGGCCAGACTCCGTCGTGTCTAGTCTGCGACACGGTGCGGTCGAAACCTTGAACTGAGCGGCCGTCGCACCCAAAGAGACATTGTGCCAAAATTAATAAGCGTCGAGAATTAGATTTTTTGCGTCGTATCACATAACAATTTATGAACGTGGAACAATTTATTTTCTTTATTTAATGCTTTTTATTATATTATTTTTTTAACTTATTAACTTTGGTGCTTGGCTCTACGCTTCGGTACAGATATTTTGTATTACCTATTGTAAAACGAATCTAATTTTTTTTTGTAATTTCGTAAATGTTTGTTTTGATGATTACCTAATGCTATCGAAAATGCATGTTATAATAAACGATTAGATGGCATCTATATGATTAAGAATATTTTTCGTTTCACTTGACTATTACGAATAATGATAGGTGTCTCTTCTAGTGCATTAACTAAAACATAAATTTGGTAACATAAACACTAGATTTGATATTAGATAAAGTAAAAAAGAATTAAATCAAGTAGTACCATAAGAATTAAAATAGTAATAACATAAAAGGTTTTTTTACCACACCTACAGGGCCGAGTTATTTACAGTCTGATTAACACCAGTTATATTTACTATTTCATTCCTTATCCCTATTTAGTTTGCATTATATAAATTGTTTACTCTTTGTAAGAATTTTGTGCAAAACTAAAAACTGATAGGTTTATCTTTAATAGATGGATCTTCAAATATTTCTTACAGATTTTCTATTCTGCCACGTTACGTGCGTTATCATCACCCTCAATCATTAAGCTCTAAAGTCCTAACCATGTTGTAGACAAGTTATTATCTCTCTATTGAAACAATTGTGAAATACGTCTTGAAATTTTAAAAGCTAATTTTGTGTAAGGTTTTTCTTATTACTGCGCTAAGCTTGATAGTCAAATGGATTACAATATTGCCTTGTAATTGTTTGAGAAATATTACCATCAAACTGCAATACTATAAAATGGACCCATTACTGATTTTCCTGAAATATTGTGGTCCCTACCAGTCTGATTCTACTAAAGTGTCGCACAGTATAAAGTAATTAATAATAATAATATACAGTTTTGGATGAAAGCGGCTTAATAGAAATATTGTTAAGGTTCACCTGAGTCATCAATCTTTTTAAATCAAATAATACTAATACATAAACTTGGTAGCCGTTTATTGCTCCTCACCTTGGTTTCGCTCGCATGTGATTTGCAACAAAGTCGAAACAGCGAAATAACAATGCTCAGCATGCCAACATGGCCAGGTAACTTGGACCTCATCCAAAATGCTTATTCGAAATAAATTTCGTCGCGCTGCCACCGCTGAATACATTTCGGTTGATTGTTGAGCCGGTGTATTTTTATCTATGTTAATTTATGTATTGCATCACCGGTGAGTCGCATTTAGCATTATGCAATTGCACGAGTAATTATATTTTTATAACGGACCATCAACTTAAGAAATGGTTGTTTGTATTGTATTGTGTAAATGTATTTAATTCAATAGATTATTCTGTTTTATTTTAAAATTAGGATTACCCGAAGCTTTCTCCTTCGCCCTATTAATTTAACGAAAATTAATCTATATCTCTAGCTAAAAATATATATATGCCAGAATAGTGCCGATCTTTTGCAAGATTACTGCGTGAAAAATGGACAAACCGACGAATATAATCCAATTTTAATATTTTATATATTAAGGATATATATTTTACACTATATTAGGTAAATAAGAATAACATCATAGAAAAATTTATCTATGGTGAGGTCACTACTTGTGTCATTCATATGATGATGATATTTTATTTTAGTTATAACTAAATACCAAAATCATTCATCGAAGTCAATTTATGCTCACATAATGATCGAAAGCGATCTGCGATTTTAAAAGAGATGCGATTGTAATATGACTTCTTATATGATGTGTTACATTATCAAATTATTTTTGCAGTAATTTCTAAGCATTCAACACTGTGATAATGTGATTTGATCTAAAAATCGACATTTTTAAAATCAAATTCAAACTCTGGACAAGCGCAAATCCAAACATAGGCAGATGGAGCAATTGTATTCTCGTCGAACATTGATTGGCATGTACATTGATTGTCAGCTTATCCCTTACCATCTCATTTGGTCATCTCGGCAAATGATAAATCAGCAAACAAAACATCTTTTTAATCAGAATTTTCAAAATATTAATCACAAATTCTTTTTAAAGACAAATATTTGATTTAGGGAAGGGCATTGAGCTACCAGGATCACTTTTATCTAGATTATATTATGACAACACATCAACGAATAAAAAGATGCTGAAATTATGGCAACAAATATGACATCCTCACGCAGCTAATAGCTGTTCATCAAACGGTAAACAGTTGTGAACATTCGCAGTTGAAACGGAACATGTTCGGAATCAAACCTGGCTTTTAACAAGGTCCGGACCCTTATCAATGTCGTCTGTCGTTGTTGTTGCTGTCACGGCCTAATTTACGAACGGCTCTCATTATCACGCCTATTGTGCCTCGACCCCCGAATTTACGGTGTCTTAAGACATCATTGTAATGTCAGTAAGGCCTGTTACTGTAGTATGTTGCGTGACAGTCATTGAATAATGATAAAAAAAGTGTTTGTACACATTATTGAGATCTTGCTGATTGTCCAACAGCTTGATTGAAACAAAGTGTCACTTTTAAAATTAATAATATAATTCTTGTTTCCTCTCTTGCTGGCCAGTTTATGATTTTTGGATTAAATAAGGTCGTTAATGTGAGTAGCGATTTTTTATCTGTTTACATATTTTTTTTTTACATTTTCTGATTAAATTGTAGAGATTTATTTTTATTAACGACTAAGCGATTTTCTGGTTAGGATCTGACTTAATTCTCGTTATTGGTATAAATAATAATAATCGTACTTAATACTATTAATAAATGTTCAATACATTGCTGCGTTAGTATACTTACGACTTCTATAAAATTTTATGAAATGTCACCTTTATTAATATATCAAACTAGCTGAATCCGTTGCTATTGTAACGTAAAGATAAAAGTGTTTGGTTCTCTTTTTTGTTGGTCTGGAACCTACGTGGGCGTACACAGAACCAATCAGGAAAGTTTCATTACAATTGAATAAATGATTTATGAACGCATAGAGTACAAGCAAATAATGTCAAAAAATCAGATTGATTTAGAGAAAAAAAAAAACATATAAAGAATGTCGAATAGTAAACAATGATGAGTAATATTGTAACTTCTAATTATCATAGGGCATTATTATGTGATATAACAATTATGCTACATTTTAACTGTTTTGCTACAACAAAGTTAAATAGAAAACATAAACATTAATAAAAATCAAATATCCCTTCAATTGCAATGAATGTCTAAATTAATGTAGCAAATATGAGGTTATCATATTATTTAGATTAGTATCAAACAAATGAAAATATTTTTCAAGATTGAATTAATTTAAAAAGGAAAACATTTCAAAGTACTTTGTGAACTTTGTTAAAGCAATAACTTTCGCAGTGACAAATACAATTATGGTCCACACCGCTCTCTGACGTAAGTAGATAGGGGAGCTCTCGACCTTTCAGTGGTCCCCTAGGAGTGCGGTCAGGTCTGAAAGCGTTATATGGTAGCTAGCTAAATTCGGCGGCCGTTAGCGGCTTACGAGATAGCGGATACGAAATTGGGTAGCACAGCCGGACCTAAAACCACTTTAGATTATATTTACGAAATGGCTACATGGGAAAGTAAGACATTTAAACTGCTCCAATTAATTTAAAAAAATAAACTGAAGCGGAATTCTTATTCGTCATTATGAATGTCGGTATTGTTAAAATTGTTAAGGCAGCGATTTACTTTTATGATGAAAGTTTTATTTTGTATAAATTGCATGAAGGTTTGAGGAGCTTTATAACAGCTTTTGCTTGAATTGTTATAAATTTATTCCAAGTCAGAATCAATCAATCATGAAAAAATACAAACATCCGATCGACAATTTAATATTAACGGCTTTCACATCAAATAAATTTTTCAATCAGAATATTTGGCCAATGTTCTTACATTTTTGCACTATTAGGTTATATTTTTTTTATCCTGATTAGGAGGCGACCGAGCTAGCGGGTCACCTGATGGTAAGCGAATGCCGCCGCTCATGGACATCTGCAACATCAAGGGACTTGCAGATTCGTTGCCAGTCGTTATATTTATATGGGTTTTCTTATATTTGTATTGTTTTTCTTTCAGGTCCCATATGCGGTGGCCAGTGTTGCGGCCGAAGGCGTGAATCTCACCTCAACGATGCTCTCAAGCGGATGATGGAAGATCGTGCCATCTCCGCCACCAGGCCGATATCGGAACTGCTCTTAGCGACCAGGCGAACTCTTCAAGGTAATTGAGTTTAACTCACTTTAAGAATCTTTTTTCTTATAACCATCCAGTGATTAAACGCCGTTTAACCTGATGGTAAATGGCGCTGAAGCCGTAATGGTGAACACTTTAGCTAAATTATAAAGCGTAACGTTCTTCTGATTAAATTTGGGTCTACGGCGTTCAATTCACAACAGGTGCAACTGTGCTGGAGATAATATAGTGCACATGTGCTCATACATTCTTCCTTTACACTCATAGCCTGACGCAACAGATACCAACACGACCTGAGAGAGATCAGGCGAAGAGGTGACATTAAATAAACGTTATAGTAACGACTACTTGAAGTCCCTGTTAGATGGCGACAATCACCTGGGACTTTTTATACGCTTACCCAAAGCATGGATCATTATTGCTGTCAGGCGCTGGGGTAATCAGTCCGTAATACCCTAACCCAACTAAGAAACGACAATACAAAATATTAGTCCCATATGGAAACCGAACCTGGCTCCTCCTGACCTCACCTCTGATTTAAAATCAGATCAAACGGAGTTAAGTAAACCCCTATTCACTCTTAGCTAGAAGGTTCGTCATCACCTTAGAAAAAAATCCAGACTCGAGACGCACTAAAGTCGTGAGCCGTAAGCATAAACGTGTTAACAATTTTATGCCACTTCATTTACTTTGTAACGATGCTTAAATCAATGCCCATTGTATATTCGCAGAAAAGCGAAAAAGCTCTATCGTGTTATTCTCGAAACAACGCTAGGCAAAGGGAGGGCGGGTTATCACAATGGACAACAGTGTGGATTCGTGAAGCCTTTGTGCCCATTCATTCGGACCCGGTTCGGAACGGGACTCTCATTGGTGAAGGGTTGCACGGTAATTTCTAAACTAAACATATTAACGTTTGCGTTTCGCGGACATTGTAAATAGTTGTAATGCCGTGTCCGCAAACGTCTCGAGTGTCATTGCGCGGTGATTGTTTGGCGCAAAACAAAACTTTGTGTAGCTCGAGAGTTGGTAATTTGTTTGCGGTAATTGTCGGTCCCAGCGGCTAGCGTATGCCGTGCGCAACTACCGCCATGATGATTTAGATTTTTGCAAAGCGATGGAAAATTTTATTTATCACAATTGGCTTGAGTTGAGCATTTGAGATAAAATATTTTTAAAAGAGATAAGACTTTGCAGTAAACAAAACGGAAAAGATAATCCACATTACCTGCTCTCGCTCAGTTTTTCAGTCATCGTTTCATTACGTAAAACAGATCTGTGACCTCAAATGAAAAATATTATGTTCGTACATTTTTAGTAGGAAGTTTTTTATAAGATTATTAGAATACAATTTTAGGTACTCATTTTGATAACTTTATACATACTTTTTTGTTTATTGACAACTTATTCCCTTACCTTTAGGCTATCATTAATTAAAGAAGTTGTCAACGGAAAAACGAGTCGCCAACGCTAGGAAATTATCAAACCACCACGGAAATGTCTGCTTTGTTACAACGTCATAAAATTGAAATTTACTTGATGAAGTTTCGTGGAACATATGAGTCATAATCTGATGCGATGAATCCCGTCGACTCGGTTCCATTACCAGATTAAATGGCGAAAATGATATTATGAAGAGTGTACGCCTACAAGGTACGATGTTATCATATATATCCCTAGTCCCTTTCAATTCTAAATGTCGGCGATGTGATGAAACGTGTCTCCGAATGTCGTAAATTGCGCCCATTTTTGTATAACATATGATACATAATTAATTTGTGTGAAATGAAGAACGGAACGGGATTTATCAATGTGTTAATAAGTGTACGGTACAGAAGAGGGGTTTGGAGTTTAAAATTTTCTGTTTAATCACTCTCGCATCAATCGCCATAAAAATGTTTTGGTAGCACTTCTAGACTTATTCTAGATTTAGTATTATATGTTTTCTATCTGGTTTGGGAGCACGCCATTGCCAGTTATTTTATGGTCAAGCACTACGTGTTCCAGTTTGTAGGGCAATGTTGACAACGTAATTATTGGACATAGAAGTATAACACCGTATATCTCTGGGTTATGAGCGCAGTGCGAGGCCAAGGATGTATATGGCATTGAATGATATAGAGCCTTTCTTACCATCAGGACGAGTTGCTCGTCTCGTCACTTTCACTTCACGTCTTTTCTGCCTACTCCGATTGTTTATATCAAAATTATGAGATTGTAAATAAAAGCAGCGGTGTGACCGTAAAATTTTATAGCATATTTTATAAAATATTTCTTGAAATAAAAGAGCTCGGCATTGGTCGGCCGGCCGTAAAAAGATGACCACAGCGCAAACGCTTTTAAAAACGAATTAAATACAAATGACTCGTTATTACAAGTCGACGCTATTATCTCGTCGCAGACAACTACTATTATTTATGCAACTTGCATATTTATGTTATGACTTTTATTACCTCGGGGCGTAATGCGCTGAGGTCAACAAACTTTGAGATTCAATCTTTAGTAAGAATTCTGTTAAGTATTTTAGTATAAGATTTTGATTTATTTGGCCATTTAAAATCTGCGAATTCAATTTAGTGATAAAAATTAAATTATTTAGATCAAGATGGTCAATTTCACTTGGGTTTTGTTCTTCTTCAATGACAGTTTAATTAGGCAAAAAAAGGTTATTAACGTGTAATTTATGGCTAAGCCTAATTATTGAGTAACCTCAAAAACGAGCATTTTGATTTTTATTTGTGTATTACACAATATCTTCACGATATTTTTTATCATGATAAATAAAATATTATTGTCAGATTGGACCAATATACATTTTATTATTATTTGATCTAACATCGAATGAAGTAACACCACGGAACTCTTTAAAATAGAATAGGAAATGTATATTTCATTTATCTAATTTATTTTAAAGTTATTGTACGAAGACGAAAAAGATAAAAAAACTTATTGCAGGTATTGTTAAAAATTTACTTGTCATCAATTATGAAACATATTTATACTAGGCCTTCTTCGATGCTTCGCTTATTTCAGTTTGATTTTATGTTCTCTTTAACATTACTTCGTGATAACATATAGACCCACATTTCATACTAAAACTACATCTATTCATTAAATCCTGTCAATTTGTTGCTTTTTATCAGCGTGAAAGAACAGTAACCCAATAAACATATTTCGAAGTCTATAATAGCAATAAGATAACAACAATATTTATTAGCCTTTAGAAAAACCGAAGCAACACATGTTAATATGGATAAAAGCTTGGTGTCTGTAGCGAATTGAGACACTACTTTCAGCTCTACAAGTTGCAAGTACGGCCACACATGGAGTACTGTTCTCATCACTGGAAGCACTCCAATACCAGTTAATTCCATTTGACCGCATCCAACGTAAAACTGCTCGAGTAGTCGACGAGGTCCTTTTCGATCAGCTTGATTAAGGATAAAGATCCTTACGCAATGACGTTTCGCCTCTATGAGTAATTTATGGAATATACCATGTTTGATGATAAAAATATCGTGTTAGGAGGAATTATTCGGATTAATATATGCTGCTGAATTTCACCGCCACACATTGCGATAAACTGCCAGATATCATCGCTTCAACCTTGATGGCTGGCTATCCATCAGGTGGGCCGCTGGCTCCTTTGCCTCCTACTTCATAAAAAAATCTGATTGCTTACGTGTCGATTAAGGACGTCAAATTAATAATAAAACACAAAACAAAAACTTTTCAATCTTTGTAGAACAAAAATCTGTTTATTGTTCATTTGTTAGATTTACGCGGAGTCACCAAATGTGGCGGATCAAAGTTGTCCCTTGAGGCAGTCCTGGCGGACGGGGCGGCTCAAACGCTTACAACAATAAATATTTTCGACTTGGGCCCATACTCATCAGCGTGCAGTTGTTTATCAAACACTCCCAGAGCGTCGACAAATTGGACACTTTGTATATACGGCGCCCGTGCTACGCAAACACTATGAGCTTGGTGATGATAGAGTACTTTATGTGAGAGATTAGCGCGACACACCCCTAACAGCTCGGCTACAGCATACAGCTTGCTCTATAATTTTACGCTTGTTTAATGTGACTACTCGAGCTGCTTTTAACTCACAGCTGCCTGTTCCAAGCGCATTTTGTGCCTGTAATGAACTAGGAAGTAGTCAACGTTCCCTAACGCTGTGAAAGAAATTCGTCATAATTATTATGATAAAAAGGGTTAATGAACAGTCTCTTAGTAGCTAGTTATCGAAATGTCAATCTTGTTGATCTTTAAAAGAAAAAATAAATCGAATATTTAAAAAAATCATATTTAAATCTAAATCAAAATGAAAGATGTAATAGAAAGTTCTTATATTTCACTTCAGTAAATGTTTTTCATTTCATTGAGTGAAAGATTGCAGTACTGTAAGCTTCTGAAAAACCAATTAGGTTTGAAACTTAACAAAATAACGATTTAACTTTTTACTTTGCGACTTCTTGTGAGTATATTAAATCACATGATCATATCATACATACATACATCATACAACTCCCTTGATCTCATGTTCCAACTTCAAATTCTAATCAAATAAGGGTTATAAAGTCAAAAAATTGATCAGAAATAAAATTATTTATTAGGCCCGCCGCCGAAAATTAAATGTATTGCATTCCGATAATAAACTATACAACAAATCAGGTTCGTGTATTGAGTTTTTATATGCGATAAAATTTAATGACAATCGTTAGTGAATCGCGAACGACTTCTTATGGCCGCTTCGTCGTCAACGAATCAAAATGGCGGTTTCGTTGTATATTGTTCGGCTAATAATAAAGCTCGTAAAAAGTAACGTTACAGTCATGTGAGGTATAAAACTATATAGTCTATTAAATTATACTTTTATTTCAAATTATAGTTTTGATTAACTATCGTCGACCCCACCTGTAGTAGTCTTTAACACGAATAGCTTCTCTACTCTCTACGTGAAATTAGTTTTCGCGAGACCGCCCTAACCGTGTAATTAAAACGATAGAGTTTGTATATATAGATACAGATATCGCGTATTTTGGTGTCCCGCCTATGAATTATATATTACTTGTTTAAACATTTGTTGTATTTTTCACCGGCAATTCGATCGGACTTTGGAAGTTAGCGAGTTAGTGCTTAAAGTTATTATACTTTATATTTAATAAACATATTTGTCATATAATGGTGATTGAGATGACCTGTCTAATATTATAACAGATATAATAATATAAAAAGAAAACTTCACATACCTTTTAATTATTAGTAAAATGGACTACCCATTACTAATAATTTAAAAAAAAACTCCTTAACTCGAATTGCTAAGGCTAGGCGGTCGCTAGAATATAATAACATTACATTTAAGAACGGAAAAATCATGTTTATTTACATGCCATAGAGTCTGCCACCACAATTCTCTAAAGATTTATTAACGATGTAGAGAGAGGCTACAAGTGTATTATTTAAGTTTAGTTCTGTTACTATACTTTAATATAATTATTTTATTATATTTCGTAACGTTAAAGTCAAAACTCAAAATTGGATTGATTTACAATCACTTTTTGACGTCTAATGAATCTACTATCTGTTCGGGAAAAATGTCTCAGTCTTGAAAAGAACAGTTGAAAGAAACTCAGCGGGAATTGAATACTTATGTGTTACACTCTTTTTGTACCTCTTACTATGCAGGCGGTGCAATTAATTCATAAATAATGATACAGAAAACTTACGTCGACGCGTCGCGGGATCTAGTGCTTTTCAAATACCAGTGTGTGAATACACATAAAGGGAGCTCGAGTGTATTTGCTAGCATAAGTAGCGGCTGAAATATAATATTACAGAGAGCGACGAACTCTTTTACGAAAAAAGAGTAAGCAGAACAAAGCGAGCTACTCCTCGCCCTCGGTTAGGCGCGGAAAGGAAATAATCTGAGAGTACTAGACGCAGTCCCCTTTCAGAATATTGCGCCCCGACAGGCACTCCGGGGACCTCTGTCGGACCCTCATTAGGGCACTAAAATAATTTCACCTTTGTACCCGGGAGCGTGCCGACACGACCCGCTTAATAATGTTCATTCAGCAATTTAATATTAATAAACTCCGGGCCCTTGTCGCCATCAACTGTTTCTCGTTTGTTTGTGACTTCTTCATAAAGTTGTTTGTTATGGATCTGAGAGTTTCGAAGTTGGCGTAAATTTATTAAGTGCTTTGTAATGTTAAGAGGCTTGGCATTTATGGTGGAAATGATGTTTGTTTTAGGTTAATTTGTTTCACGGTCCACAGTCCTGGGTTATAATACCTACCAAATAGCAGTGTGATTGATAACGTTGTAAACGGGAATTAGCTGTTAGGGCAAATAATTCCGGTCTATAAATAAACTGTAAACTGTAATTAAGGGGCATTCTAAAATAAGTCTAGTACTTAGTCATTCTAAGTTTAGGTTTCATCGATTTTTATTTTCAAACAATAAGCGACTCATAAATAATAATTATAAAACTATTTCTTTTACAATTCAAACCAGTATTATGATTAAATAAAGAAAAGAAAAAAAAGAAGAATATTAAATGATTTAATATTCTTTTACTAATTACAATGTAGTAAAACAAAATCAACATATTTATTTTATTTCATTAAACCAGTCATTTGAGAACAAGTATGCGAATATATATGCGGATATAATATATCCTATTGCCTTACGAGATATACTATTATCTTACTTAATCAAACAATATTTTTTTATTATGACTACATACAGAACTGAAAAACAATTTCAAAATGAAAAAAAAGATCTTAATCAGATTTATATTTATAAATAAATTTCAAGAATTTTTTCTTTAGTTTTGAAACTGTCTTCTTTCGCAATATTTTGTATGCGTGGTAAAAATTCTCAACGTCGGGTCGACGCTACGTGCCCGGCTTTAAGATGGGGTACGAAGTCGTTTTCACAT
>DWHQ01000986.1:0-11814 GCA_018247955.1 Eurytides marcellus marcellus | reverse complement strand
GTATAGAGGAGGCCTGTGCCCAGCAGTGGGACATACATATATTTGCCGTTTCTGACTTTTACTTTATACAACAAAATAACATAATAATATTATTATAAATATTATACCGTTGATATACAATAACGATATTTATAGCCGACAACTGACTAAAGAAAAGATTGATAGAGCATATCACACATTCCACGTATGATGCTGCTTAGAATCAAACATAGTTATACATAGACAAAGTTTATATTAAATCTAAACAGAAAATGCGAGACTACAAATTCATTGCGTTCGTTATTTGATGTTTGTGGCATTCCTTGGCAAAATCTGACCCGATCACAATTTAATTTGAAAATAACTTCCCCTTTATAATTACGTGTGGAATGTTTATCAACACTATTTTATTCTACGGAACCTCATATCAAGTGATTGCAATGGAATATAAAATTAGGGAGAAATCTTAATTATAAATACAGTAAATGGAAATTAGTTTAATTTTTTATTCTCAACTTTTAATGTGAATAATGAGATTTTTATTACATTTTCCATTTTTTTCACAGTAATATAGTTCAAAAATAATAAGAACAATAATATAATTTGGCGGAACCCTAGTGCCTTTTAACTCGGTCCGTAGGATCTGCGGAACCCCTTTTGATTTGATATACCAATACGTTAAAAGCGATAGTATCTCTAAACAAAAAGAAACGGACTTACAAAACCGCGAATTAAGACGCACTCAAAGATGTCGATTCGTTTTTTATTTCGAAAAGCATTAAACAAGTTCATGAGAGAAGTTGAATCCGTTTATAACACTACTAAATATAAATTAAAAAATCTATAAACATTTATAACATTCATTTAATAGGTAAACGCACGCATATAAAAATAAAAGGTTTAATAAAAGAAAGCCCCTCTCCCCATACGCTCCCCCCATTTGCTGCGAGAACATTTAAAGAGGACAAGATACAATGACACATGGAATTAATTTATCATTTGATCAGCCCTTTATAGTGTACTAAAATTAAAAGAGGAACTCTAAAACGGGACAAGACTATTTTCAAACAACAAAACGTAGGAGAGTTTGTGTGTAGTTAAACGACCATAATTTTTATGGCCAAGCAATTTGTAAAGGGCCGTTCGGAATTTGAATTTTTAAACGGGCGTCGCCGGGCACAATGGCGCACTTTGTGTAATGGAGGGAAACGGATAACGCCGGCCTAGCTATCGGTAAGAAAGCAATAAAGAAGTCACTTTGTACCTTTTGTTGGTGCTATACGTTACTTAAGTGACGACGCTGGTTTATTACCTAGTGACACTAATCGGAAGCTGATGCAGTTGTTCCTTCCTTTAGGAACAATTTAAATAAAAAATAATCCGAGTCAAAACGACGACGAATCGTCGACGAGAAATATACATGGTTTTTTTTTGTACATTTGTAGTGTTGTAATTTAAATTTTATGTTATGGAATATTTGTATTCCCATTCCTACTTTAACTGGAGGCAATGCCGACTTGGCCCTGACTGACACACATTTAAATATCGGTAACAGGAAAAAGATAAAATGAAAATGTCACTTACGAGATGGCGGTCATGATTTGGATAACTTAATAAACGAATTTTCTAACCTATTTAATGTAATATCTGAATCAAATTTTTAAACAAAAACTTAACTGAAAATTTATAAAAATTGCCTTCAAAATTGCCAATACTTATAAATATGTAAGAGACATAAATATGTAACATTACGTTGGGACATAATAATATATACATACATCGTAGTAGTTTTTAATTTAATTTAAAATTAATATTAAATACACAACAAACGAAGCACAATCGTATGCATCACAACAGTTTTAGAATGAATACAACAATGTCATTGGTGGAGGCAAGATTTAGTACAAATACAATAATAGATATATGCATGCATGATACATTCAATGTTCCGAAAGTCCGAAGGCAAACGGTTCTCGGTAGAGTTTTCCAAATGAAACTAACGATTCAAGTCCACGACAATTAGAGTAAATTGCCTACATCCGGGCTCTATTGGCTACTGGCACTGTTTAAAAGGTGTCGGTCAATCTAAACCATCTGCCTCAATCGTTGTCTATAATTAATTGCAATTGACATCAACTTTTATAAATTTAGAATATCACTAAAATAACAAGAAATAGAATTTCAATACTAAATATATTGCTAATTTTTTCCCCGCAAATGCCAAATTCAAATTTATTTCGCAAATAAAGAAAGACAAATGTAAATCCCCGCGTTTGCATGTTTTTCCTTATTTGCTTGTTTTTGAATTGTTTCCAAATTATCAGCTTTAAATAATTGTATTAAACATGACCGAATAAGATTACTGCGACTTCATATAAAATTAGTAAACGGTCACAGATAATAAAATAAAAATTAACCACATAGACCGCCTAGGTAAGAATTAGAGTAAATATAAAACTGAAAACTAACTAAACATCTTTAAAATTGTATTTAAAATATTACCAAGTTAAATATTACGTACAAAGACTACCTCACGTCCGCCAAGATTAAAAAAAAACACCTGAAATTGCCCGCCCTTACAAAAATCATAAACAAACCGAGGAGTTAAAAAATAAATGTATTTAAAAAAAAAAGTAAAGTACCATAATATGTGTTCGAAACACTGGCACACAATTGTTAAAATTAAAAAAAAAAAAAACTCCAACGGTAACCATCATAGTTATTAAAAAAAAATACAACAGGCAAAGGTGGAAAACGATATGGCCGCGACGTGAGCGTTTGGGGAATACCGCGGACGTGCATTCTTAGAAGTGGCGCGATGCGGCCAAAGGCGGGAGAAATTTCACAAGTGCTATGTAGGTCGAGCCGAGCCGGACTCAGTTTTCGCCTCGCAAAGGTTAGCGTCGCGGTCGGAGTCGACGGGTCCGGTTGCGATGTTGCGCAATCTAGACTCGTTTATCTGATCCCAAAAGATCAGTTGTTCCCAGCACGATCGATTCGACCGTAGTACCGCACTTAAAAGTTAATTTCGAATTGAGACTTTGTTGGAGTTTCAATTCTGAACTTTAAACTTAATCTGTATAATAAACAAGATTAATACGTCTTGTAAACATTATAAATGTAATTTATTATACATTGATTATAAGTAATTTGGTAGGTCACGTATTTGTAGGTGGTAGGGTTATTTAGCCGGTTCAGACACGAATGGACAGGTTTTTCTGGAGAGGTTCCATAGTTCGATGGGTAAGAAAATCCCGCCTTTTTCCTACAATTCATAGTTCGGTTCCTAATTAGTTTGAATTTTTTTAAATTTTGGTCTGATCAATAGTTTAGCAACGCGACTTCGTCGTATGCTGTTGCAAAAATCCACGGGTGGATGTAATCATTCCACATAAGAAACATCAATAAACCATCTGGAACTATTTCGACTCTTTTCACGATACAAAAGTTTGACAGCCGCTGACGTCAAACGTGGCCTCAATCAAACTGTGACTTCGGAAACCGTAGTAACTAGTTTCGTAATGAATAGTGCATCATTCGGGGTTTACCGAAGGTTCTCATTCAAACGCATTCGGTTTGCCGCCGAGGCAGGTTTCTAAAGTAAACATGTTTGCGGTCAGTAATGCGTTATACCGACGGAATAATCGCTATTATATAGAATTTTCCAGGAATTCGCATTACAATCCGACAATTTAAACCGAATAAGGTTAATTTTAAAATTTACCTCGGCCACGCAAGTAAAAATCTTAACAAATGTACATCTAAATTAAAATGGATGAACGATATATTGATATCTCTGTTTATTATTGAACACCTTAAACTCAGTAAACTACGCATTTAAAATTACGCAACACACGGCCAAGTTGCCTACGTGACCCAGACAGCATAACCTTGTATTGAAAACCGATATCCTATAAAAAGTAGTTTCCTTAAAAACCTCCAAAAAACATACTTAGCGTCTAAAAACTAATCCGAAGTTTCTAGAACACGCAGCAAGACTTCGAGATTAGTAGCGTTTAGAGCGTCTTAAAACATTAAAAAAAAGCAAAATTGCAATATTAATCTTCGAATATGGCTCTTTGTTATAAATTACAATATCATTGAGAGCCAAGAGATTCGTGGAACCTCAATTGGCAAGCTAGAGGAGAGCAAGACGATGAGTGACGAAAGCGTATGACGTCATCCCATCATACGATTTAAGACTAACTCTTAGAAATAAAGATACAATATATTCATACATCGTTACATAAGGACAGTAATATTATCTATTTAATAATAAAAATATAGGTCACACTATCACAGCCAAAACAAAATATTAAGTAATATACAATGTGGTGTAGTTAACAAAAACATTTTCTGTCCATTATCGTAAAGCAGGTAGTACGCACTTATCAGTTTTCTTGGGGTTAGTAGCGCCATCTATGGATAACAATTGTGACCATAATATTGCCAATGTAGTAATATTAAGCAGTGTAATGATCACGGTATTTGGTAATTTGTTGCCTTTGTATTCTAGATTGTAATGGGTATAGAAAATTGTCTGAAGGAATCAATGTTTAAAATTTATAGCGAAAGTAATATTCGAAAGAAGTCATTTTTACATTTCAGTGAGTGTAACATATGGTAGTCATAATTATAAAGTATGCAAATTTATTAGGACGTGTCAACGTTAACATATGTATAAGGAAACATCAAACCAAAAGTTTTCAATGGACGGAATAGAAATGAAGATTCGAAAAAATGACGAAATTTGACAACAGAAACAAAGTTTTGGAAAGTTGTTTACGATTCGGATCACGGATGCGAATGTTTTGTGACCCGGATAACAGTGGCGAGGACTAAAGCGGCATCGCACTCACCACTGGCTTGTTGTACTCGTCTGTCTGATAGTCGAACATGGTCGCGAACATTAGACTGTCGTCCTGCTCGCCGCTGAGGTGGTAAGGCACCAACTGAGACATTAGTGTTCGCTTCTTCACGACAGTCCTCAACAACGGTTACACTGAGGTTGGAGGCGACACGGGAAACTTTACACGACGCGCCGAATCACTTCTGATAAGAGTATGAGTCACACGATCGACGCTGAATATGAAACGCGCCCGCTTGTACAATGTTTTATATAAGACTGAACGGGTTCACGCCGCCGCCGCCGGTTTTGTAGGACCGCGGGTGGCGCGCCGCGCACGCGCGAATTACGACCCGTTGCCGAAACGACATAAACGACACAAACGACAGCGCGCACAGAAACATCCGAACAATTCACGTGTGGCGCCAAAAAGTCACAATTTCTATCGTTTCCCCGAATGATTCAATGGATTGTTGACTAATGACGAACGCGTGGCGTGTATTTTGGCAAAATCCACAGAGATGTGATAATATTTAAACGTAAACATTTACGAATGCCACTTGATTTCTTTCACCGTGCCAGCTAAATGCTTAAGTATGCGTTCAAAAAAATAAAACCGAAAGTGTATGAGTAAGCTACAGCATACCTATCTAAACCGAAATCCAATTAAACAAAAACATCGTTCCTCGAGCAAATTGTTTCTGAAGCCTAAACCAATTTTATAAAAAGCCACCTGTACCTCAATGAATTATTCATTCACGCACAATCAATATTATCGGTAGAGCTTGAGCGAATACATCTAAGAGGAAGAAATATTAAAATTTAAGTAAATCGGTGTTATTTGTGCGAGTGTCATTACACGAATAATAATGCTAAAGCCAATATTGCAATAAAATTCGTGAACGTGTTCGTTTAAAAATCAAATGTACGGCCAACAACTAAATCCGGAAACCTTGAATTGGGAAACGTGCGATTTGCGATGCAGCGGTCGGCTCCGAGCATTAGCATAATGCCTAAAATTGTTTTAACATTGTCTTAATGCAAACCTTTATTTAATAAATTATCTTAAAAGGGAAACCACCACTCATAACCTACACTTGGTATGGCATAATTTCATAAAGATATGATTTATCTGTGCGAGAGATAAATCTAATAGTAGTTAGTTAGTAGTTAGTACTCTTATCAAAAAGAATAGAAATATTAAAGATAGACAAATTATCGACATTTTGTACCTTAGAAATAAGTTGCCAGTCAATGCTTGCTTAGAGTTTACATGGAGGTCAATACGACGGAGATTGGAAGGCAAGGTCAATAGATGTTGATGACGAAAAAAAATAGACAAAAACAAAGCGACTTAGAGTGCTTTTAACTGATACGATTGATAGTTTTATTCATTCAATTTGTTTGTCCAAAATCATACAAATCGATACTTCCAACTGGATGTGCCACACCCAGTGCCAAGCATTCCTGTTACAGCAGATGTTTACTATACACGTTAATTTTAACCCAACCTCATGAGTAAGTCATCTTGGTTTTAATAAAATTAGTAACTTGCGGAATAAGTTGTCTCCAGCGGTATTTCCTAACTGATACGACTTAGGGCCCCTCAAGAAAAGAGGTTATTTCCACTTTAAAGGCTGGCAACTCACGCTGACACATGAGCAGTGGTGAGGGAATACCACCAGGGGAGCTGCTTGTTCGTTTGAATTTAAAAAAAAATATATCGGTCATGAACAAATATAGACCAGGGTGAAAAGCAAAATGAATAAACACGCTTTTCTTGTCCTACGCAATAGCATGATAAAAATTATCGAAATAATACATTTACTAAGAACCCAAAACAATTGTACTCACTAAAATCGAAACAAAGTAAATAATATGTGTCAAGGGTGAATTGAAATCACTCTGATAATTTCCCTTTCAGTATAAGTGTTCAACATAAAAAAAACATAACCTAATCATTACACATGCAACTGAACAATGACCTAATAATAAATATCAAGGACGAATATAATTTATGCGCTTTAAGTATTTCTTCATTAAGAAAATCAACATAAAAGTGTAACGGTGACGATCTATCACCTCAACGACCACATATGAACAATAAGGATAACAAGAGAATTAAATAGATCATTGCCTTTAGCGTCGGTCCCAAGCCGTCTGATATCGACGCAATGTACATTGTCAATTCCGATGAATTCGAAACATTACGTCATACCACTACTGACTTTGTACTTTTTAACGGAAATCATGCGATATAAATCTCGGAATTGAAGAAAGAAGTCGCGATAACGTCGGGCGACAATTTCGTCGTTTTCCAATTCTAGTGTATCGATAAAGCGGCACAGCGTGGAAAATTATCGTTTCTTTTTATTCCTCAATATTTTTTCTCCAATTCAATATAACAATTCTACGAATATGTCATTGGCATAATTCCAGTTGTTAAATGTATAACAACGTTTGGTTTTGATCACGTTACGCTATTCAATAAAGTTTTTTTTTTACAATAGAAGAAAACATACCAATAAGAGCTATTAGAAGTAATTAAAAAAAGCAAAAACCTTGCAATTTGCGGGCATCCCGGGACGTTTTATATCTTAGTTGCTATAACCTTCTTCATATTTTTATGTCTGTCAAAGAACGAAAAGCCAATTAACGGTTATGTCTAAAACAGTCGTGGTCGCAATGGTGTTACTGGCACCATTAAAAATTAATTAATTATAATCACAATAAAATTATAAACACTCAACACAGAAAATGCAAAATAATAAATACTTATTTTCTTCGCTTGCGGCTGGTACTTATATAAGTGAAAACTAAAATAAACTGTCCTTAACAAAGCCGAGCAGAAAAGTGCACGCATTACTGTTTAGAACGGGTTGTTTTCAGAGAATACTGAGCACAGAGTGCAGACCCTAGCAGGGTTAATAAACGCCTTAAAGTTAACGCAACTTCCATTGTGGCGTTGTTCATATTTTATTGAAACCTGAAGATAAAAGTTTGCACACCTTTGTCAGCCTATAGCGCTTACGGGTGGGGAATGAAACTTGGCAGTTACTGTGTATATATATTAAAGAGATTTGAAGAAATATTTTTTATATGTATTCGATAAGTAAATACGTTCATTGTTTACTTTTATATATTTTTTTAAAATATTTATAAATACTTCTTATTTCACTCCATGTAAAAAGTGAAAGACAGCCATAACGCTGCTAAGAAGCCTAAGTTAATCCACGGACACGAATTGTAAACCCAAACTCTTCCACCGACCAAGGTCAGACCTTCAATTGACAATTGAAAATTATTTGACATTGTCAACAGCTTTAAATTTTTCCAGAATGTTTTTTCTTTCTTGGAAAAAAATCAAAGCAGTTCATATCAGAATCAACTCATGAAAGCACCGGCCGCAGAGATCGAAAATCCGATAGGACCAAATCGCTTCAACTGTGAATCACAGCTAGAGTTCAAGGGTAAGCGCTATACACGCGATACAACATAACGGCCCGCATTCCCCGAATCGCTGCCATCACGAACGTAAATAAACGCGCTCCCGAAAGCATATACGCGCATAGTGGGTATTTGTGTATGTATGAGAAAATCTCCCACACAAACACGAGAACTGCGGGTAGGAAAACTACGACGGCGTTAACTACGAAGCACTATGACGATGCAATTTTGAGCAATGTGTATTATGCCGTACTTAAACGCTACCGACACCATTGTTCATTGAAACATGTGATGTCCACAAAGGGAATGTCTGATTATTTCATATCATGTATTAGTAATATTACCGAAATCCTTGTGCAGTCGCTACGATTTTAGTCAATACAAACACAAATAAAGAATGTAAAATATTGAAATGTTCCGATCGATGGCTACCTTCCGCCTCCATAATCAAATCAGCTTCAAGATACCATACCTGTGGTATTTTCACCGAAGTTACAATATAAAGACATCAAATTTTAGTTTCATCGAATCGAAGAGCGTTCTTAAAAATGGCTCACCAATTGTGAACCCAACTAATAGAAAAACTTGCGACACGAAACTAAATGTTAAATCACTTATATATACTCACTAATATGGGCACAAAGCGTTTTATTGTGGTTTGGGCTTTCTAAGAACTAAGTAACTGTTAGGTTTTTTCTATGTGTATTTTAGACTACTATTTCATAGGCATCAAAGAGTGGTCAAAATTGACAAAACAGCGGAAAAGTATAGAATAAAAGTTCATAAAAAAAAAATAAAAATAGAGAAAATTTAAAACAGATTAAAAGAACCTTCTTAACAGATACATTTTAGATGAATTGCCTTATACCAAAATTATGCCACACATTTCAATCGAACGATTTTTTTTTATGCTTTTTAAAATAAGGAGGTTTATTGTCCAGATTTCACCATTTCCTTTGAGATCTTCACTTAATTTCTATACCACCATGCGATAAATCCATTCTATTCAAAGATATTCACTAAACGGTTACAATTGACGGCGAATTGGCGAAAATTAAGGTTTTAAAAATTTATGAGAAAAAAACTATCAATAATCGATAGATCGGTCCAAAATATTAACAATCGATTAGGTAGGATATTCGATATGGAAGATGTTGATAACAATAAATGTGTTATAGATGACGCAATAATATATCAAGTTGCGGTAGCCCGCCTATCGTCTGCAACTGCTCTCATTTCTGATTCTGACGTCATTGAACATCCATATACCACCTTTAACGATTTGCCTCATTGATTTTAATTACTGTTATATCATTAATTGCATTCGTCAGCATTTAAATGGGGAACCAAAGTTGAAATTGCAATAGAATGCGTTAGAAAATAATTTAGTTAAAAGAAGGCGTTAAACTGTTTTTAATTACTCATGAAGAAATGGCGCGAATTGGCCCCTCGAAATACTACAGCAATGATGGCGCCGATTACTTGCCTTTTTTTTAATTTTAGCCTCGTTTCCATGAACCGTCTGTTTTTATCACTTTAGCACCATTGTACCAGCGTCAGCAGCGTAGTTGTTTGAGTGGTCACCTCGCCAACTGGTATAGTCCGCAGTCAAGGGTATCATCCGTACATGTGCTACAAATTTGTGTGATCCACAAATAGTTGTTCCTAGCAATGCTGTTCTTCGTGTCCGTGAGTTCATGTTTTAAAGAAATATTATTTTTCAAAGATATATTATGATGTCCAGATGCCGTTTATTAAAGATGGATCACCAAAAGCTTCCAACAACTAGTAGGCGTTTCTATGACTATACGCCAGTGCAAATTTTTGAATAGTTCTTGTTTTAGTTTACCTGACTTTAAGAGTGACTAGCGTTTTAAATAATAAGTCGAACTAACCAATACGACTCCCGCTGGCATCGATATAACAAAACAAATAGCGAGTCCCTCAGTTACCATTTGGACCATGTAACCACTAGATTAATTATAAATTTTAATCCAGTAATTAAATTTAACCAAAAGCTATGAAAAACAATGAGAAAACATATAAAATTAACAGTTATACAACCATTTAATGTTATTCGTAGTCGTCGTACCTAAGTTATTGTCAAGAGTGATTGTCAAGGCCCTGTGGAAAAAAATAATTGCGACACCTTCTACTGACGCTTAATACAACCTACGAATCTAAATAAATGTAAATAGGAAAAATACGATACGGTATACGTTAATGCAAACTTTAACTAAGATCTTTGTAAAGCAAATCTCAAACGATTTTCTTCTCATGGACCCTACTTAAATTTACTTACACTACTTGCTTGTTACATAGGAGCTTTGTCGAATGACAGTAAAATATTATGTTTTTTTTTTCACCAATTCACTTAAAATAAAAGTCGCTAAAGATTTTTTTTTTATATAAAATAAAATCCGTTTCGAATAGTTGAAAATTGATGCATACTGATCATCCGAAAAACAAAAAATCTACACATTTGTGCAGAAATACACGATAGATTCACGTGTATACGTAAGGACGGGTTAAAATAAAGCAAAACCTTACTATTATTAAAAATTCGAAAACATATTTTACGCATGATTTATCCTTATCTCAAGCAACAACAGACGAACAACAAACAATACGACAACAGGAAACAGGAAAATGTCACAAAATTAAAACCACGCCAACGAAATCACGCGCAGACGCGAAGTACCTGCTTCAAAAAAAATTCCGTTTTTTTTTTACATTTTGGGTACATTATGTAGGTTACATAGAAAGGAAACCGATATGTTTTTTTTATTATTCGCCCCATAATAGTTTAAGCGTGAATGAAGACGTAAATGATAATAAAGATAATAAACATAATATAAATTAATACTAAAAGTATAATAGATGATAAGTGATTGTAATGTAATTGGGGAGTTTTTGCTATACAAAGTGATTGAAGTAGATAGAAGAAGTAGTAAACATTTAAAAATATTTTTGCAGTATTAAAAAGAGCCTTAATGACTGCCCACTTGTGGCAAGCCGCATGGTTCAAGTTTTCCACAAATCTGTGACGTTATTGACCCGAGCCATTACCTCTTTTTCAAATGTACTCTGCTCCAGCATATGCTTTTGCCTCATTTCTAATAAACATAACTCTGGTGAAAATTGAAAGTTATATATATCAATATGTATTTATGGGTTATAATCTGAGTCCATGTGATTTATTTATATAACATCTTTCTAATAATCAACCTTTGCTTTTTTAAACAGAAGATAATGTACTGCAAATAAATGCGAGCATACGTAGTGAAGGTTATAACTTAATACAAAATAACTTACTTTGTCATGTCATGTATGTAATGTGAAAGGATTTTCTTTTTTGGGAATTAAATGACAAGACCATAACAACACAGTGCCAACACAATATTTTAAACTATACTAGGTTAATATTGCTCAACTCTGTGCTGTGCTCATTACATAGAGATAAAAGATGGTCTATACCTAATGATGGTAATTACGCTGGCGGCAGTGCCCTATATATATATATATTATATATAAGATTTCTA